>JAAAWM010011893.1:0-120273 GCA_036873465.1 Thinopyrum obtusiflorum
GTCGACCAAGGCCGCAGGCTTTTGGGGCCCGCGGCGCTCCGCGCTTGACCTCTGGCTTCACCTCGAAGCCAAGCCCAAGCGCACCTTGGGCCCGGGGGCTACTGTCGGCATTCTGGGAATGGGTATCCCCAGACTTGCCTGCCTGCGGCCCACGGCATGGCTACGCTAGCAGGCAGTATGGCCCATCTTCATCAACAAGGCATTCAAGACCCTCGCGAGGGGCCAAGCCTCGCGGGGCGGATGACGCAAGACCTCCTCAGGAGCGGCCTCTCCAGGCAGGCTCGCGAGGAGCGGAGATATCAAGGCGGGGCAAACCTCGCGAGGCTCTCATGACGTGAGCCGTGACGATCGACACCAGGCGGGCGCCAGGCAGGCGCCAGCGCGCGCAGTGTCCTTGTTTCCTCTTCGGTGCTAAGGAGGCATGCGCAGGCGCAGAGTACCGAGGCATCTAGCAATGGTTTCCATATCGGTACAACGAGACCAAGACCAGCAGGCCAGCAGGACGGAGGTCACCATGGAGCCCAAGACGGCGTCATCACTAGAGCCTTTCGCAGGCGAAGACCGCTTTTGTCAGGATAGCTTGTACTAGCTATCCCCTTTCAAATTGTCCACCATTGTTGGCTCCCTTCTCGCTCAATATTTGGGGAGAGGACCAGGGCTTATATAAGTAGGGCTAGCCACCACCAAAGGGGGCAACTGGATCTCATCTGATCGAGTTCTCACCCACAAAAGTTCATCGAGCACAAGAACACCTCAACCTCAGGAGGCTGTTCTTCCCCTTGTACTGTTCATCATCAGCCCAAGAGGCAATCCACCACCACCACACTGGAGTAGGGTATTACACCACAACGGTGGCCCGAACCAGTATAGATCTTGTGTCCCTTGTGTTGTGAGTTCGTTGAGTTCGTCTGCGAGATCTTAGCGAGCTAGGGCGTAGATCGGTAGGAGGGAAAGAACTTCGCGCGCACCCCAGAGTTCGAACCTTAAGGGTTTTGCCGGAACCCCAGATCCGACAGTTGGGGCTCTTAAGCACCCTCTCCAATGGGTAGGCTGAGACGACCTTGATGGGGTGGCCCTGGAAGTAGCACCACAGCTTGCGCGAGGCCACCAAAAGCGCGAGTAGGAGCTTCTGAGGCATGGGGTATCGCGCCCTCGCGTCCCGCAACACTGTGCTGACAAAATACACCGGGTGTTCGATGAGGGCTGGCATGCTGTTGAGGCTGGTGTCTTGCGAGAGTTGTGACGTCTCCTGAGGTGATGGGACTCTTGACGCTTGATTGCTTGCGGGAATCTCGGTGACGTCGTCCTGCCGAGCTTGGTTTTCTGTTGACGCCGCTAAGGCTCTCACGGCACCTTCCTGATCTTGCGTCATTTCAGCTATAGCTTGGCGCAGCGCGCCCTTGGCTTGGTGCTCCTCCCGAACCGCCACCAGCGCAGCGCTGGCGGAGTACGGGGTAGCGGCAAGGTAGAGCACTAGGGGCTTGAGAGGTCGTGGTGCCACCATTACCGGTGGGCCGGTCAGGTATTTCTTGAGGTCTTGAAAAGCTCGGTCAGCCTCCGGAGTCCACTCAAAGGGGCCCTTCTTCTTCATCAACTTGAAGAAGGGTAGGGCGCGCTCTCCTAGCTTGGAGATGAAGCATCCCAACGCGATTACCTGACCAGCCAACTTCTGCATTTCCTTAAGGGTCTGCGGTGGGCTCATGTCCTCAATGGCCTTGATCTTCTCTGGGTTCGCCTCGATCCCTCTGTGGGACACGAGGAAGCCTAGCAGCTTGCCGGAAGGGACACCGAACACGCACTTCTTCGGGTTAAGCTGCAAGTTCACCTGGCGCAAGCTCGCGAAGGTCTCCTCTAGGTCTTGAATCAGGGTCCTTGCCTCCCGAGACTTCACTACAATGTCGTCAACGTAGGCCTCCGTGTTTCTCCTGAGCTGCCGCCCCAAGGCGATGTGCATCAGCCGCTGAAAGGTTGCGCCCGCATTGCGCAGTCCGAAGGGCATGTAGGTGTAGCAATACACCCCACACGGGGTCAGGAAGGCAGTCTTCTCCACATCTTCCACCGCCATCCAGGAAGCACAGCAGGTCGCACTCGGCGGTGGAGTCGACGATCTGGTCGTTGCGTGGGAGCAGGAACGGATCTTGGGGGCAGGCCTTGTTGAGGTTGGTGAAGTCGACACACATCCGCTCCTTCCCGCCTTTCTTCGGCACTACGACGGGGTTCGCCAACCATTGGGGGGGGGGGGGGGGGGGGGGGGGGGGGGGGGGGGGGGGGGGGGGGGGGGGGGGGGGGGGGGGGGGGGGGGGGGGGGGGGGGGGGGGGGGGGGGGGGGGGGGGGGGGGGGGGGGGGGGGGGGGGGGGGGGGGGGGGGGGGGGGGGGGGGGGGGGGGGGGGGGGGGGGGGGGGGGGGGGGGGGGGGGGGGGGGGGGGGGGGGGGGGGGGGGGGGGGGGGGGGGGGGGGGGGGGGGGGGGGGGGGGGGGGGGGGGGGGGGGGGGGGGGGGGGGGGGGGGGGGGGGGGGGGGGGGGGGGGGGGGGGGGGGGGGGGGGGGGGGGGGGGGGGGGGGGGGGGGGGGGGGGGGGGGGGGGGGGGGGGGGGGGGGGGGGGGGGGGGGGGGGGGGGGGGGGGGGGGGGGGGGGGGGGGGGGGGGGGGGGGGGGGGGGGGGGGGGGGGGGGGGGGGGGGGGGGGGGGGGGGGGGGGGGGGGGGGGGGGGGGGGGGGGGGGGGGGGGGGGGGGGGGGGGGGGGGGGGGGGGGGGGGGGGGGGGGGGGGGGGGGGGGGGGGGGGGGGGGGGGGGGGGGGGGGGGGGGGGGGGGGGGGGCAGTGCCGCCTCCGACTCCTGAGAAAGGCTTGCTGAAGCTGAGCCGCTCGAGCGGCACATGAAGAAGGCTAAAGGCCTCCACGGAAAGCAAGTTGAGGCTGGCACCGCCATCGATGAGGGTCTTGGTAACGGCCACGTTGCAGATGGTGGGCGTGCAGAGCATCAGAAGCATGCCTGAGCCGTCGGTGGTGACGGGGTGGTCCTCTGAGCTGAAGGTGAGGTCGGCTTTGGGCGCAGCCCAACTCGGCAGAGCCCCCGAGCGCTTGGAAGCGGCACCAATCTGGCGGAGGAACGGCTTGATGTGGCGATCCGAAGGCGGCGCTTGAGAGCCGCCAAGCAGGGCCGCGACCGCGTGGTGCACCGGTGCCGCGTAGCGCGTAGTGAAGAGGTCACAGAGTTCCTCCCAGGATGCCACCGTGGATCCAGGGAGGTTGAGCAGCCAGGCGCGTGGCTCGCCAACGAGGGCCATGGTGAGCCAGTTGGCCATGACCTTGTCGTCACCCCCGGCCTTGAGGACGGCCTCGTCGTACGCCAGCAGGAAAGCCGACGGGTCCGCCGTGCCGTCGTAGAGCGGCAGCATCTCCGGCTTGAACTTGGGCGGCCAACGCACCTACCGCAGGGCGGGGGCCAGGGCTCGGAGCCCCCTGGCCTCGCTGTCGGTGCTGGCCGTCGGAGTCGGTAGCGGGGCACCCGCCATGGGGGCGAAGTGCGGTGGCGGCGGAGCGTAGGTTGGCGGAGAGGAGCTACGGCGCACCCCTACCTGGCGCGCGAAATGTCGGATCATGGGTTCCGGCAAAACCCTCAAGGTTCGAACACTGGGGTGCGCGCGGAGATTTCCTCCCTACCGATCTACGCCCTAGCTCGCTAAGATCTCGCGGACGAGCTCGACGAAGGCACAACACAAAGACACAAGATTTATACTGGTTCGGGCCACCGTTGTGGTGTAATACCCTACTCCAGTGTGGTGGTGGTGGATTGCCTCTTAGGCTGATGATGAACAGTACAAGGGGAAGAACAGCCTCCTAAGGTTGAGGTGTTCTTGTGCTTGGCGAACTTGTGTGCGTGAGGTGCCTCGCAATGGGTTATCAGATGCCCCCTACTGTGGTGGCTAGTTCTACTTATATAGGCCCTGGTCCTCTCCCCAAATATTGAGCGGGAAGGGAGCCAACAACGGCCAATTTGAAAGGGGACAGCTAGTACAGCTTATCCTGACAAAAGCGGTCTTCGCCTGCGAAAGGCTCTGGTGATCACGCCGTCTTGGGCTCCATGGTGACCTCCGTCCTGCCGTCCTGCTGGTCTTGGTCTCGTTGCACCGATATGGAAACCTTTGCTTGATGCCTCGGTACTCCTCGCCTGCGCTTGCCTCCTTAGCACCAAAGAGGAAACAAGGACGTTGCGCGCGCTGGCGCCCGCCTGATCTTGATCGTCATGGCTCACGTCACGAGAGCCTCGCGAGGTTTGCCCTGCCTTGATTTCTCCACTCCTCGCGAGGCAGCCTAGTGAGGCCGCTCCCGAGGAGGTCTTGTGTCATCCTCCTAACGAGACTTAGCCCCTCGCGAGGGTCTTGAATGCTTCGTTGGTGAAGATGGGCCATACAGGCCTGCTAGCACAGCCACGCCGTGGGCCGCAGGCAGGCAAGTTTGGGGACCCCCGTTCCCAGAACGCCGACAAGGTTCCCAAGTGACACCTAACCAATCTAGGAGACACCACTCTCCAAAAGGTAACAGATGTTGTGTTGATGATAAACTCCTTGCTCTTGTGCTTCAAATGATAGTCTCCCCAACACTCAACTCTCTCACACAGATTTGGATATGGTGGAAAGATGATTTGAGTGGAAAGCAACTTGCGGAAGGCTAGAAATCAAGATTCTGATACGTCCATTTTGCATCATGCTTTTATATCAATATTTACTGCATTATGGGCTGTTATTACACATTATATCACAATACTTATGCCTATTCTCTCTTGTTTTACAAGGTTTACATGAAGAGGGAGAATGCCGACAAATGGAATTCTGGACTGGAAAAGAAGAAAATATTAGCGACCTATTCTGCACAACTCCAAAAGTCCTGAAACTTCACGGAGCATGTTTTTGGAATATATAAAAATTATTGGGCGAAGAAAGTACCAGAGAGGGGCCACCAGCCAGCCACAAGGGTGGGAGGCGTGCCCTACCCCCAGGGCGCGCCCCCCGACCTTGTGGGCCTCCTGGCAGGCCTCCGGTGCCCATCTTTGGATATATGGTGTCTTTCACCCTAGAAAAAATTAGAAGGAAGCTTTCGGGATGAAACGCCGCCGTCTCGAGACGCTAACCTAGGCAGAACCAATCTAGGGCTCCGGCGAAGCTGTTCTGCCGGGGAAACATCCCTCCCGAAGGGGGAAATCATCGCCACCGTCATCACCATTGATCCTCTCATTAGGGAGGGTCAATCTCAATCAACATCTTCACCAACACCATCTCCTCTCAAACCCTAGTTCATCTCTTGTATTAGATCTTGGTCCCAAAACCTCATATTAGTACCTGTGGGTTGCTAGTAGTGTTGATTACTCCTTGTAGTTGACGCTAGTTGGTTTGTTTAGTGGAAGATCATATGTTCAGATCCTTAATGATAATTAATACTCCTCTGATTATGATTATGAATATGCTTTATGAGTAGTTACGTTTGTTCCTGAGGACATGGGAGAAGTCTTGTTATAAGTAATCATTTGAATTTGGTATTTGTTCGATATTTTGATGAGATGAATGTTATCTCTCCTCTAGTGGTATTATGTGAACGTCGACTACATGACACTTCACCATTATTTGGACCTAGGGGAAGGCATTGGGAAGTAATAAGTAGATGATGGGTTGCTAGAGTGACAGAAGCTTAAACCCTAGTTTATGTGTTGCTTCGTAAGGGGCTGATTTGGATCCATATGTTCCATGCTATGGTTAGGTTTACCTTAATTACTCTTTCGTAGTTGTGGATGCTTGCGAGAGCGGTTAATCATAAGTGGGAGGCTTGTCTAAGGAAGGGTAGCACCAAAGTACCGGCCCACCCACATATCAAATTATCAAAGTAACGAACGTGAATCATATGAGCATGATGAAAACTAGTTTGACAACAATTCTGTCACACCCTGATTTTCATGCCACAACACTTAAGCTAATAAATCATGATAAAATGTGGTTTGACAAAAACTTTTGAGTGTTTTGTCTTTGCTTTGATTGAATGTTTGACTGCTGTTTGCAAGTGCTCTAAAAATCAAATAAATTCTCCAACTCTTATACTCCTTCTCCTTGATCCAAAACCTTTCCCAATGATCATGCCATGTGTATTGGACATAAAAATAATTTCTTACAAAAATAATTTGGCCAAATAGTATTTTCAAAAATTAGTTTTCCAAAAACCCCTGAATTGAGATTTGCACAGCAAGTACTTGATTTGTGGTGTGAAAAATCTTTCAAAAGGTATATTTGAAACCTATTATGTATAGGACTCCCATAAACCACAAAAATATAATTTTAAAAGTTATTTTCCTATTTTATTTAAAGGCTTTTTCTTAAGGCCAGAAATGGTCTTTAATAGGTTAAAATTATTTTAAAGCTTCAAAAATATTTGAGAAAAATCAGGGAAACTCAGTGGACATATATTTTCCATATATAAGAGTTTCAACACATGTTCATGTTCAAATTATTGGTCAAATCCCTCAAAAACCCTTTCTGAATATTTAAAGCTTTTGAAATATTTACACAGGAAATGTTCTCCATTAAATCCAGGAAAATTCTACCTTGTCAAAAATGTCCAGCTTGATGGTATTGCCAAGTCTCATGTCATGGAGAACAGTATAACCCCATGAAACCCTCTCAAAACCACTTCTGTCCTTTTTCAAGTTTGAACAACTTTGCACTGTCAAACATGTCCAACTGCTCTCAAACTTGGTGCACATGCTAAAATGGGGTAATATTGCATCTAGACCAAATGGCACAAGTAGAAGAGAAGGATATCATGATCAAAGTGTTCTAAAACCGTTTCTGTCCAGAACCAAATTTGAACAACTCTACATTGCCAAGTGTGTCCTTTTGATCTGAATTTTTGTGGACATGTTCAAATCCTCAAATGATGACACTACACCAAGTGGTGCATCAAGGAGAATAGATTTGCATGACTAAATCTTGGTAAAGCCATTTCTGCTGATTTCTAGGGTTTACAAAAGTTGCATTGGCCACTTTCTCCATCTGACCTCAAAACTGGTGGTCACAACTATTATGTGATGCCACTCACTCCTGGTAAATATGATGGCAAGGAGAATGCATTTGCTTGCCCAAACCACCATCAAACACCTTCTGGCAAAAACTTAAAATGCATGTTTTGGCCATTTCCACTAATCTCCATGAGCTGAACTTTTTCCCACGGCCTCACCTGCTCCTCCTCTACCTCCTGCATGCTTTGCTACCCAAGGAGAAATGATTAAGGGGGGCAGAGACCCATTTTTCTTCCCTAGACAGCAGTTTTCCATCTCTCTCTCAACCCCACTGCTCCTCTAGTGGCTTCCCAGGGCATCCAATGCCACTTTCCCATTGTTTACTCCCCCATGCAGCTGCCAGACACAAGTGGATGCGCTGGTGCGCGTGAAAAGCCGCGGACGCCGGCCAAAGACGCGCTCTGGAGCACGTGATCGCGCTCCCGACCGTTGATGCCGCGTCCCCCGACCACCTCGAGCCTCCCCCTCACGCCAGTCGAGGACCTCGACGTCCGCAACATGACAGCCGTGTAGGCCCCCTCCTCTCCCCCTCTCTCTCACCCCTGCTGCCCGTGCCCAACGCCGCCCGGCTCGGCCAATGGGCGCACGAGCTCGGGCCCCTCCTGGAGCATGCCCCGCTCCCCCTTACCTTCTCCCCCGACTTGGACCACGCCCACGAGCACCGCAGACAACCCCGAGCCTCCTCCCGTGGCCACCACGGCCACTTCCGCGGGTGCCCGTAGGCCGCGTCCATGGTGAGCCGTGGCCTCGCCATATAAGGCCGCCCCTGACCTCCCTCTGGAGCTCCTTTGCTCTCTCTCTCTCCCGTGCACCCCCAGGACCAACCTGCACCTCCTCTCATGCCCTCCTGCTCCCTCCATGGCCGGAGTGCCGCCGTCGGTCTCCGCCCAAATTCCCACAAACCGAAGCCTCCCCTCCCCTCCTTTGGACACCAATGGAGCCACCGCATGTCGGCGAGGCTCCTCCGCCCTTTACCTCCTCCTCTAGCGCCCCGCAACCCCAGAACCCTCTCGCCCGATGCCACCGTCCGCCACGGGCGAAGCCCTGCTCCCATTCGGTGACGCAGGCACCCGTGGTGGGGTCTCCCTGGTTCGTCTCTCTCCGCTGAGCACGCCGGTGGGCGGAGCATCACCGGAGACACCCTGTAGCGCCGGCAGCCGGCGTCGAATGCCTCCTCTGTCTCCCTTCGCGCCCGCACGGGAGGTTGAGGACGAACCTGCAGGCGGACCCCGCTCGTCAGTGGCCCAGCCACCGAGCCACGCTGGCAAGTGGAGGCGGGTTCGCCGTCTCCTGTGTCCCCGCAGCGAAGGCGCACGGCGCCTGGGCGGCTTCGATGTCGCCCCTGCCAACCGCGCAGCTGAGCCGCTAGGCCGGCCCACTGCTATCTCCCGCCTGTGCACAGGATCAGGGTAAAACCCTTTTCCCTTTTCTTTTTCTTTTTCTGTAAACTTGTAAAATCCACAAATAATTCAAATGATATCCAAATTTGATGATTCAAATTTCTAGTGACTCTATAAATCATTATCTACCTCATAGAGGAGCTTGCACATTTTTCCAGAGAACTTTCCTTCACACTTATTTAGTAAATCCCAATTTTCTTAATTCTGTGATAAACTTTAGAAAATCACAGATAGCCCATTGTTGATCCAAATGCCATGACTCAAATTTCTGGATGCTTCTATGTTCATAACTTAGGTTATGAACATTTTTATTACTACTTTCTGTGCCACACAATATAATGAGCCATTTCTTCATATTTGTCAACTTTGCCAATTCATAGGGAATTCATTTGAACTCCAAATCCAGTGAAATCAACTACTAGATGCTTCTAAAATCATGATTTGTTAAATGGGTGCCTTTGCTCATTTTTCAAAAATATATTTCTGTACACTTCTTGCAAATCCATAAACCCCTTGATTCCATCATATCAAAATGTTCAGAAATATGCACTGATCCAATCCCAATGAAACCACTCTAGTTATTTTTCATATAACCAGAGATATCCTAGAAAAGTCAAATTCATATTTTTTAGAGCACTTTTATTTTTACCTTGTTGTGTTGCTTATTGCGACTGTTTCCGACGTTAGTTGACAAAGTAGACGGAGTACTTGGAGAAGGACCAGAAGATTTCAAGACTCTGATGAACCAGGCAAGCAGCCCTTTGACCATGTTGAACCCTTTTATATCATGATAGCATTTTCATTGTTTCATCGAGTGCATGATGTATCTTGAATGGCAACCTTGCTGGGCTTGCCTCCGTTGCATACCCGTTGATACTTGCATTGTTCATGACTCTATCCTTGTTTAGAGTTGTGTTGATGGATTGTAGAAATATGTTGTAGTAGTTGGCTATGCAAAATGTGTCGGGGTTATGCATGGAAAGAAACAAGTGTGGTTTGACATACTTGCCAAACAGCCCCAGTGGGAGCCACTGATGCCCCTGGGAGATGATGATGAACTAGGTCACTACTTGGTGGAGAAGTAGTGTACCGAGGCTTGATAAAAGTGTTGTTTATAGAGATGGATTAGATTTAAGATTTGTCGACCGTCCCAACCTTACATGCGCAACCACTCTACCCTTATATGGGAAAGGGCATTATTGATTACCTAGGCCGATACTAGCTTGGAGCCCGCATTACCAGTGACGGGAGAGTCATTGTTGCGCTCTCTCGGGACGGGGTCGTGCCTGGTAGGGCGGCCATGACTATTTTTACAGGGCACCGGACACACCGTTGGTACCCCGTGCTTGTGGTATATGATGAATATGGGAGCGAGGCTCCACAATTTTAAGATGTGAAATGTTGGGCACGGGGGTTACTACCAATCGAGTGGACTCTATGTTAGTGTCGTCTAGGGAAAGATAGTGATCGGGTGCTTACCCCGGGTACTTGAGGTACCGCGAGTCATGGATGACACGAAAGTTCCCCGGATCTTGTGGGTAAAGTGTGCAACCTCTGCAGAGTGTCCAACTATTCAAATAGCCGTGTCCACGGTCAAGGACAGTTGGGTGGTGCTGCTTAGACTATGTCCATAAGTTTCTGGAAAACAACACGGTTTGGTAAATCTGTTGACGCGATTCGTGGGGAAGTCT
Source organism: Thinopyrum obtusiflorum (assembly GCA_036873465.1). NCBI lineage: Eukaryota > Viridiplantae > Streptophyta > Magnoliopsida > Poales > Poaceae > Thinopyrum > Thinopyrum obtusiflorum. The sequence goes on from JAAAWM010011893.1 coordinate 10,154, forward strand.
CGATGAGCTTGAGTATGAGTTGTTCACAACTCTATCCCGATGTTGATGTCTGTAACCTCCTAATACTTGTTGCAGACACATTCATATCCTTGATAAAATGTTGATCATACTTGCATGAGAAAAACTAGCTTTCCGCAAAACTGCCAATTTAGCAGTAGAGCCTTGCATAATTATGCTGTTATCACCCTTGGGTTGCTTGCGAGTACATTCAAAGTACTCATTGGCTTGCCATTGGTTATTTTATTGGCCAGGCATGAAGAACAGGATATAATGAAGAGTACCTTGGTGACGAACATGCGAGCTAGGATGCTTCCCAGTCAGAATGCCTATAGGGTTAAGGCGGATGGCATGGGTCCAAGTTATTGACGAAGATTTCCGCTGCGAAGTTATACTCAAGACTTGACCATAATGGTCATAATTTATGTAAGACGGTATGTATGGATGTAAGACTCTTGTTATACAGCTTCTGTGTGTTCAGTGAGCATTGATCTCTGGGATCACTGTACACGTGCATTCGGTGATCACGAATTATGAGTCAGGGTCCCCACAGAGCTGGTATCAGAGCCATCCTGACTGTAGGAAGCCTTAGTTAGCATGGTTGTTAGTTAGGGTAAAACTATTTTCAAAACTATCGCTAGTTTTCAAAAACTGTCTATACTTCTCTTCCCTTCTCAGTTTTTCAAAAACTAAGGTATACTTTCCTTAATGGTCTCTTCCCCTTCAAAATTTTAAATGGTTGCTAGAATCCTTAAGGCCCTGACCACGTGATTCCTTGCAATCCTCGTAAATAACCTAGCAGGTAGACACCTTGCCGAACATTCACCCACCTCTTCTGAACACAAGATTGGCAACACCACGCCAAGATGATGCCAACTGAGATACCATCAATACCCAGAGGATGGTGACACCTTCGGCATTACCCCAAGATGGTGAAACCTTAGCCTACGATGACCAGGGCACATGATATGCAAGATCATGGTATACATCGCTAATAGAGTAATCCTGTCACTACCGTTGTTGTATCGGCAACCACCGGTGGATGAGAACCTCGCCATTTGGTCCGCCTCACTATAGTGAGCCAAAAAACGGTTCTCTTCATCCCCCGCTCTTGGTGTCGATGTTGTCATCAACAAAACCGATGTGTTGGACCTCTACTATGCCTTGTTATTGTCATTGCATAAAGGATTGCCTACCTGGTACCATCAACGCCTTAGAAGGCAAAAGGGATCATCACGATTAAGACGACAACAGAAGACCAAGTCAATGCCAGCTACGAGGAGCCACCTTCACCCCATCACTTCAACATGCGAGAAGTTGTTGAAGACTCTTCAGGCTCAACCTGGATCATTTCATCGAACAACTACAGGAGACGTAGCGACACCTGAGGAAAACCTAGAAGACTGCACGAGGCACGGAGCAAAGCACGGATACTGAATCCGAGAACCCCTAGGGTAGGATGAGTCGTGTACCCCCTATGCGCAGTCGAGTCCGTATGATGGTTCGAATAGAACCATGATTGTGTGTTGCTTGTTTTTATTGTTTGTGTTCTGATGTAAGTCACACTTTTGCCCTAGGCAACAAGTACGCGACTATATCACCCTCCTTGTTTTCTTTTGTTTGACCCTTTTTGCACATGTTTGTTTGCACTTGCACTATAGAACCCCCTTTTGGCATCCCCCTCCTCTATGCTACTTTTCCCTCTCATCTCTCTCCTCAACTGAAGACCGGCAAGACAAGCTACACCAAGGATTCTGCCTCGGCAACCAACTAGCAATGAATACTTCTGCTACAACCTCCATGACCAAGTGCAACCCCGAAGAATTATGTTTAACCCTCCAGACTAGAAACCCATTCCTAAACCCTTCAAGACTTCACGAAATACCCCATATCGAATCCTTAACCATGTGCTTAACCCACATAATTGCAAGAGAACCAGTTAAGCGTCAGTAACCTTGCTCATCACTGGGTTCAATATGGAACTAGTGGACATAGTGAACTAGCACATTATGATCCTAATATAGCACGAGAACTGACGATGCCATAGGGAAGACCAAATTGAGGATATATGAACAGGGGACAAATGACTTGATGAGTTTATATCAGTGACCTTGAGGAGTTATCTGAGACTTTGGTAGATCATGAGGCTTTCATGTTGGTAGATGAACTTGGTGGGATCATGTTAATAGAGCAGCATAACTTTCATTACCCCTGGATAAATTCGATTTAGTAGGACAATTAAGATCGCAAGCTGAATTCTTGGAAGTATGAGGATTTGACTTAGCCAGGGGATATTGATAGGAGATAGTTGCCACTACGACAATGACTTGGGGGAAATGTGTATGAATTTTCATAGGACATGAGATTTGGATTAATAGGTGATCCTAGTGGAGTATAGATGCTGAGTAAGTCTACATAGTTCGGAGTAAATTGGATTTAGACTGAAGATCTCGATCATGATATATACCCTATTTCTCGGTGGATGATAAACTAGGAGATTGGATTAATTGTCGAAGTTGATTTAGGGGTCTATATAAGCCTGACCTCGGAGTTTACTTGACCATGATAATGGAAATTGGTGGACTTACTATAGTAGAGATAGCCTTTTCAAGTATTTGGGGATTGTAGGGACTTTAGGAGATCATGTGGAACACCATAAACATTGGATTTGTAAAATTAATGGATTAATGGAAGTTAATGGGCTGTTGGAGTTGATTTATAGGAAGGAAACAAGATCTTGGAGTGGCATACGACGTGTTTCCTTAGGATAGAAATGCACTACCTTGGACCTTGGAAGAATAGGCTGAGCACTTGGATTGTCATGTTTAACTGAAGCTTGGAAGCTTGTATACCCATGGATTTTTTTAGGGGTAGACATACATATGAGTTTGGGGATCATAGACATATATGATTTTTTTAGACCTCCTCTCGAGAGTCATGAGGATAGGAATAGCATGAATGATGATTGGAGTTGACCTATACGAGATAATTCTTTCGGTAATATGATGTGGTTTGTTTGGAAGACTAGGTTGAACAATTGGCATCTCAGGAATTGTGATCAAGGATAGGATGATAAACGTTCACTCACACACTAGAATCCTTGAAACCCTTAAGCCCTACCAAGCCACAACATGGTTGGATCATGACCACGGGCTTTGGACCTAGGACGAGAAGACTTTGGCCAATACTCAACCGTGACCACCACCAATGCCTCAACCCACTTTACGTACCCCATAGACTTCATGGAGTGCTTGGACAAGTTAGTTGTCATCTTTCTTTGATGACATACTTGTCTACCTGAAGACGGAAGAAGAGTCATTCAGCTAGTCAAGGAACATCTGAAGACCGCCATGTCGAGGAGGAAGAACTATACCAACCACCATCACCAAGAAGTAAACTTCCGCATCGAAGACCAGGTGTATCTACAAGCCACTCCTCTCTAAGGAACCAAGCATTTCCATGACAAGGAAACCCACACCAAGATTCATCAGCCCTCTTCAAGATCACTCCAAGATTTAACAACCCCCTCTGAGATCACTACGAGACGAAGAGAAGACAGTTACCAGCTGGAGTTGCCACCTGAGTTACCTGATGTGCACAACGTTTTCCATGCATCACAACCCTAGAAGTGTTTCCAACTTCCTGATAAGCCCGATCTCTACGAGGACATCGATCACCAAGCCACCGACCTCCAACCCGATCTAACCTACTGCAAGAAACCCATTAGCAACCTGGATCAAGAAGAACGCTATACACGAAGCCACACCATCAAGTACTTCAAGGTTCAATGGAGCACCACACAGAAGCAGAAGCATTATGAGGACGTGAAGACTGCCCCACATCTAAGTTCCGTATTCCTTTCCGCGCCTAGTTTGGGAATCTCGGGGACGAGATTCTTGTAAGGGGGGTAGGTCTGTCACACCCTGATTTTCATGCCACAACACTTAAGCTAATAAATCATGATAAAATGTGGTTTGACAAAAACTTTTGAGTGTTTTGTCTTTGCTTTGATTGAATGTTTGACTGCTGTTTGCAAGTGCTCTAAAAATCAAATAAATTCTCCAACTCTTATACTCCTTCTGCTTGATCCAAAACCTTTACCAATGATCATGCCATGTGTATAGGACATAAAAATAATTTCTTACAAAAATAATTTGGCCAAATAGTATTTTCAAAAATTAGTTTTCCAAAAACCCCTGAATTGAGATTTGCACAGCAAGTACTTGATTTGGGGTGTGAAAAAACTATCAAAAGGTATATTTGAAACCTATTAGGTATAGGACTCCCATAAACCACAAAAATATAATTTTAAAAGTTATTTTCCTATTTTATTTAAAGGATTTTTCTTAAGGCCAGAAATGGTCTTTAATAGGTTAAAATTATTTTAAAGCTTCAAAAATATTTGAAAAAAATCAGGGAAACTCAGTGGACATATATTTTCCATATATAAGAGTTTCAACACATGTTCATGTTCAAATTATTGGTCAAATCCCTCAAAAACCCTTTCTGGATATTTCAAGCTTTTGAAATATTTACACAGGAAATATTCTCCATTAAATCCAGGAAAATTCTACCTTGTCAAAAATGTCCAGGTTGATGATATTGCCAAGTCTCATGTCATGGAGAACAGTATAACCCCATGAAACCCTCTCAAAACCACTTCTGTCCTTTTTCAAGTTTGAACAACTTTGCACTGTCAAACATGTCCAACTGCTCTCAAACTTGGTGCACATGCTCAAATGGTGTAATATTGCATCTAGACCAAATGGCACAAGTTGAAGAGGAGGATATCATGATCAAAGTGTTCTAAAACCCTTTCTGTCCAGAACCAAATTTGAACAACTCTACATTGCCAAGTGTGTCCTTTTGATCTGAATTTTTGTGGACATGTTCAAATCCTCAAATGATGACACTACACCAAGTGGTGCATCAAGGAGAATAGATTTGCTTGACTAAATCTTGGTAAAGCCATTTCTGCTGATTTTTAGGGTTTACAAAAGTTGCATTGGCCACTTTCTCCATCTGACCTCAAAACTGGTGGTCACTACTATTATGTGATGCCACTCACTCCTGGTAAATAAGATGGCAAGGAGAATGCATTTGCTTGCCCAAACCACCATCAAACACCTTTTGGCAGAAACTTAAAATGCATGTTTTTAACCATTTCCACTAATCTCCAAGAGCTAAACTTTTTCCCACGGCCTCACCTGCTCCTCCTCTACCTCCTGCATGCTTTGCTGCCCAAGGAGAAATGATTAAGGGGGGCAGAGACCCATTTTTCTTCACTAGACAGCAGTTTTCCATCTCTCTCTCAACCCCACCGATCCTCTAGTGGCTTCCCAGGGCATCCAATGCCACTTTCCCATTGTTTACTCCCCCATGCAGCTGCCAGACACAAGTGGACGCGCTGGTGCGCGTGAAAAGCCACGGACGCCGGCCAAAGACGCGCTCTGGAGCACGTCATCGCGCTCCCGACCGTTGACGCCGCGTCCCCCGACCACCTCGAGCCTCCCCCTCGCGCCAGTCGAGGACCTCGACGTCCGCAACATGACGGCCATGCAGGCCCCCTCATCTCCCCCTCTCTCTCACCCCCTGCTGCCCGTGCCCAACGCCGCCCGGCTCGGCCAATGGGCGCACGAGCTCGGGACCCTCCTGGAGCACGCCCCGCTCCCCCTTTCCTTCTCCCCTGACTTGGACCACGGCCATGAGCGCCGCAGACAACCCCGAGCGTCCTCCCGTGGCCACCGCGGCCATTTCCGTGGGTGCCCGTAGGCCGCATCCACGGTGAGCCGTGGCCTCGCCATAGAAGGCCGCCCCTGACCTCCCTCTGGAGCTCCTTTGCTCTCTCTCTCCCGTGCACCACCTGGACCAACCTCCACCTCCTCTCGTGCCCTCCTACTCCCTCCATGGCCGGACTGCCGCCGTCGGTCTCCGCCCAAATTCCCACAAACCGAAGCCTCCCCTCCCCTCCTTTGGACACCAATGGAGCCACCGCACGCCGGCGAGGCTCCTTCGCCCTTTACCTCCTCCTCTACCGCCCCGCAACCCCAGAACCCTCTCGCCCGACGCCACCGTCCGCCGCGGGCGAAGCCCTGCTCCCATCTGGTGACGCAGGCACCCGTGGTGGGGTCTCCCTGGTTCGTCTCTCTCCGCTGAGCACGCCGGTGGGCGGAGCATCACCGGAGACGCCCTGTAGCACCGGCGGCCGGCGTCGAACGCCTCCTCTGTCTCCCTTCGCGCCCGCGCGGGAGGTTGAGGACGAACCTGCAGGCGAGCCCCGCTCGTCAGTGGCCCAGCCACCAAGCCACGCTGGCAAGTGGAGGCGGGTTCGCCGTCTCCCGTGTCCCCGCAGCGAAGGCGCACGGCGCCTGGGCGCCTTCAACGTCGCCCCTGCCAACGGCGCAGCTGAGCCGCTAGGCCGGACCACTGCTATCTCCCGTCTGTGCACAGGATAAGGGTAAAACCCTTTTCCCTTTTCTTTTTCTTTTTCTGTAAACTTGTAAAATCCACAAATAATTCAAATGATATCCAAATTTGATGATTCGGGGGGGGGGGGGGGGGGGGGGGGGGGGGGGGGGGGGGGGGGGGGGGGGGGGGGGGGGGGGGGGGGGGGGGGGGGGGGGGGGGGGGGGGGGGGGGGGGGGGGGGGGGGGGGGGGGGGGGGGGGGGGGGGGGGGGGGGGGGGGGGGGGGGGGGGGGGGGGGGGGGGGGGGGGGGGGGGGGGGGGGGGGGGGGGGGGGGGGGGGGGGGGGGGGGGGGGGGGGGGGGGGGGGGGGGGGGGGGGGGGGGGGGGGGGGGGGGGGGGGGGGGGGGGGGGGGGGGGGGGGGGGGGGGGGGGGGGGGGGGGGGGGGGGGGGGGGGGGGGGGGGGGGGGGGGGGGGGGGGGGGGGGGGGGGGGGGGGGGGGGGGGGGGGGGGGGGGGGGGGGGGGGGGGGGGGGGGGGGGGGGGGGGGGGGGGGGGGGGGGGGGGGGGGGGGGGGGGGGGGGGGGGGGGGGGGGGGGGGGGGGGGGGGGGGGGGGGGGGGGGGGGGGGGGGGGGGGGGGGGGGGGGGGGGGGGGGGGGGGGGGGGGGGGGGGGGGGGGGGGGGGGGGGGGGGGGGGGGGGGGGGGGGGGGGGGGGGGGGGGGGGGGGGGGGGGGGGGGGGGGGGGGGGGGGGGGGGGGGGGGGGGGGGGGGGGGGGGGGGGGGGGGGGGGGGGGGGGGGGGGGGGGGGGGGGGGGGGGGGGGGGGGGGGGGGGGGGGGGGGGGGGGGGGGGGGGGGGGGGGGGGGGGGGGGGGGGGGGGGGGGGGGGGGGGGGGGGGGGGGGGGGGGGGGGGGGGGGGGGGGGGGGGGGGGGGGGGGGGGGGGGGGGGGGGGGGGGGGGGGGGGGGGGGGGGGGGGGGGGGGGGGGGGGGGGGGGGGGGGGGGGGGGGGGGGGGGGGGGGGGGGGGGGGGGGGGGGGGGGGGGGGGGGGGGGGGGGGGGGGGGGGGGGGGGGGGGGGGGGGGGGGGGGGGGGGGGGGGGGGGGGGGGGGGGGGGGGGGGGGGGGGGGGGGGGGGGGGGGGGGGGGGGGGGGGGGGGGGGGGGGGGGGGGGGGGGGGGGGGGGGGGGGGGGGGGGGGGGGGGGGGGGGGGGGGGGGGGGGGGGGGGGGGGGGGGGGGGGGGGGGGGGGGGGGGGGGGGGGGGGGGGGGGGGGGGGGGGGGGGGGGGGGGGGGGGGGGGGGGGGGGGGGGGGGGGGGGGGGGGGGGGGGGGGGGGGGGGGGGGGGGGGGGGGGGGGGGGGGGGGGGGGGGGGGGGGGGGGGGGGGGGGGGGGGGGGGGGGGGGGGGGGGGGGGGGGGGGGGGGGGGGGGGGGGGGGGGGGGGGGGGGGGGGGGGGGGGGGGGGGGGGGGGGGGGGGGGGGGGGGGGGGGGGGGGGGGGGGGGGGGGGGGGGGGGGGGGGGGGGGGGGGGGGGGGGGGGGGGGGGGGGGGGGGGGGGGGGGGGGGGGGGGGGGGGGGGGGGGGGGGGGGGGGGGGGGGGGGGGGGGGGGGGGGGGGGGGGGGGGGGGGGGGGGGGGGGGGGGGGGGGGGGGGGGGGGGGGGGGGGGGGGGGGGGGGGGGGGGGGGGGGGGGGGGGGGGGGGGGGGGGGGGGGGGGGGGGGGGGGGGGGGGGGGGGGGGGGGGGGGGGGGGGGGGGGGGGGGGGGGGGGGGGGGGGGGGGGGGGGGGGGGGGGGGGGGGGGGGGGGGGGGGGGGGGGGGGGGGGGGGGGGGGGGGGGGGGGGGGGGGGGGGGGGGGGGGGGGGGGGGGGGGGGGGGGGGGGGGGGGGGGGGGGGGGGGGGGGGGGGGGGGGGGGGGGGGGGGGGGGGGGGGGGGGGGGGGGGGGGGGGGGGGGGGGGGGGGGGGGGGGGGGGGGGGGGGGGGGGGGGGGGGGGGGGGGGGGGGGGGGGGGGGGGGGGGGGGGGGGGGGGGGGGGGGGGGGGGGGGGGGGGGGGGGGGGGGGGGGGGGGGGGGGGGGGGGGGGGGGGGGGGGGGGGGGGGGGGGGGGGGGGGGGGGGGGGGGGGGGGGGGGGGGGGGGGGGGGGGGGGGGGGGGGGGGGGGGGGGGGGGGGGGGGGGGGGGGGGGGGGGGGGGGGGGGGGGGGGGGGGGGGGGGGGGGGGGGGGGGGGGGGGGGGGGGGGGGGGGGGGGGGGGGGGGGGGGGGGGGGGGGGGGGGGGGGGGGGGGGGGGGGGGGGGGGGGGGGGGGGGGGGGGGGGGGGGGGGGGGGGGGGGGGGGGGGGGGGGGGGGGGGGGGGGGGGGGGGGGGGGGGGGGGGGGGGGGGGGGGGGGGGGGGGGGGGGGGGGGGGGGGGGGGGGGGGGGGGCCTATACTTGTGGGTCATCAAGACTCTTTTCTGGCGCCATTGCCGGGGAGTGAAGCGCCTTTGGTAAGTGGAATTTGGTAAGGAAACATTTATATAGTGTGCTGCAATTTACTGTCACTTGTTACTATGGAAAATAATCCTTTGAGGGGTTTGTTCAGGGTATCTTCACCTCGACCGGAACCACATTTAGTTCCCCCTCAACCTACTGCACCTACTGAAAATATTTATTATGAAATTCCTTCAGGTATGATAGAGAAACTGCTAGCTAATCCTTATTTAGGAGATGGAACATTACATCCCGATATGCACCTAATCTATGTGGATGAAGTTTGTGGATTATTTAAGCTTGCAGGTATGCCCGAGAATGTTGTCAAGAAGAAGGTCTTCCCTTTATATTCGAAGGGAACGGCGTTGACATGGTATAGGCTATTGGATGATATTGGATCATGGAACTACAACCGATTGAAATTGGAATTTCATCAGAAGTTTTAACCGATGCATCTGGTTCATCGTGATCGGAATTATATTTATAATTTTTTGCCTCATGAAGGAGAAAGTATCGCTCAAGCTTATGGGAGGCTTAAGTCAATGTTATATTCATGCCGCAATCATGAGCTTTCAAGAGAAATTATTATTCAAAATTTTTATGCTCGGGTTTCTCATAATGATCGATCCATGCTCGATACTTCTTGTACTAGTTCCTATATGAAGAAGGATATTGAATTCAAATGGGATTTATTGGAAAGAATTAAACGCAACTCTGAATATTGGGATCTCGACAAAGGTAAGGAGTTAGGTACAAACCTTATGTTTGATTGTGTTAAATCTTTTATGGACACCGATGCTTATCGTGATTTTAGCACTAAATATGGACTTGACTCTGAGATAGTAGCTTCTTTCTGTGAATCTTTTGCTACTAATGTTGATCTCCCTAAGGATAAGTGGTTTAAATATCATCCTCCCATTGAAGTTAAAGTAGTTGAACCTATTAAAGTTGAAGAAGAAACTATTATTTACAATGTTGATCCTATTATTCCTACCGCTTATATTGAGAATCCACCTTTCCCTGTTAGAATAAAGGATCATCCTAAAGCTTCAACTGTGGTCAACAGAAGTAATATTAGGACACACAAGCCCTTTGAGCAAATTAAAGTTGAACCTAGTATTGTTATGGTTAAAGATCTCTTGGTTGATAATATTGATGGGCATGTTATTTATTTCTGTGATGAAGCTGCTAGAATTGCTAAACCTGATACTAAAGATAAACATATACATATTGTTGGCATGCCAGTTGTTTCTATTAAAATAGGAGATCATTGTTATCATGGCTTGTGTGATGTGGGTGCTAGTGTAAGTGCAATTCCTTATACCTTGCACCTGCTGAGATAGAAGATATTGATGTTACTATTGAGCTTGCTAATAGAGATACTATATCACCAAGTGGGATTGTTAGAGATGTTGAAGTCTTGTGTGGGAAGATGAAATATCCTACTGATTTTCTTGTTCTCGCTTCCCCACAAGATAACTTTTGTCCCATTATATTTGGTAGACCTTTCTTGAATACCGCTAATGTTAAGATAGACTGCGAGAAATATATTGTTACTGCTGGTTTGGGAGATATGTCTCATGATTTTAATTTCTCTAAATTTTGTAGACAACCTCATGATAAAGAATTGCCTAGTAAAGATGAAATTATTGGTCTTGCTTCTATTGTCGTGCCTCCTGATGATCCTCTATAACAATATTAGCTAGACCATGAGAATGATCTGTCTATGAATGAAAGAAGAGAAATAGATGAAGTATTCTTTAAGCAAGGTCCCATTTTGAAACACAATTTTCCTGTTGAAATCCTTGGGGATCCCCCTCCACCCATGGGTGATCTTGTGTTTGAGCTTAAACAATTGCCTGATACTCTGAAATATGCTTATCTAGATGAAAATAAGATATATCATGTTATTATTAGTGCTAACTTTTCAGAGCATGAAGAAAAGAAATTATTGAAAACTATGAAGAAGCACCATCCCGCTACACTTGATGATCTTAAGGGCATTAGTCCCACTTCATGTCAGCACAAAATTAAATTGGAGAAAGATGCTAAACCAGTTGTTGATCATCAACGACGGTTAAATCCCAAAATGAAAGAGGTGGTAGGAAATGAAATACTAAAGCTTCTGGAAGCAGGTATAATTTATCCTATTGCCGATAGTCAATGGGTAAGCCCTGTTCATTGTGTCCCTAAGAAGGGAGGTATTACTGTTGTTCCTAATGATAAGAATGAATTGATTCCTCAAAGAATTGTTACAGGTTATAGAATTGTAATTGATTTTCGCAAATTGAATAAAGCTACTAGAAAAGATCATTACCCTCTACCTTTTATTGATCAAATGCTAGAAAGATTATCCAAACATACTCATTTTTTCTTTCTAGATGGTCATTCTGGTTTCTCTCAAATACCTGTGTCAAAAGAAGATCAAGAGAAAACCACCTTTACTTTCCCTTTCGGTACCTTTGCTTATAGACGTATGCCTTTTGGTTTATGCAATGCACCTACTACCTTTCAAAGATGTATGACTGCTATATTCTCTGATTTTTGTGAAAAGATTGTTGAGCCTTTCATGGATGATTTCTCCGTTTATGGAACTTCTTTTAATGATTGCTTAAGCAACCTTGATCGAGTTTTGCAGAGATGTGAAGAAACTAATCTTGTCTTGAATTGGGAGAAGTGCCACTTTATGGTTAATGAAGGTATTGTCTTGGGGCATAAAATTTCTGAAAGAGGTATTGAAGTTGATAAAGCTAAAGTAGATGCTATTGAAAAGATGCCGTGCCCTAAAGATATCAAAGGTATAAGAAGTTTCCTTGGTCATGCTGGATTCTATAGGACTTCCAAAGACTTCTCTAAAATTTCTAGGCCTCTCACCAATCTCTTGCAAACAAATGTTCCTTTTGTTTTTTATGATGATTGTGTAGAAGCATTTGAAATACTTAAGAAAGACTTGATTTCTGCACCTATCGTTCAGCCACCTGATTAGAATTTACCCTTTGAAATTATGTGTGATGCTAGTGATTATCATGTTGGTGCTGTTCTAGGACAAAGAGTTCGCACTCATAAGTTTGTCTTGTCATGTGATGAATGTCAAAGAATTGGTAATATTATTAGACGTCAGGAAATGCCTATGAATTATTCACTTGTTATTTAACCATTTGATGTTTGGGGCTTTGATTATATGGGACCTTTTCCTTCCTCTAATGGGTATACACATATTCTAGTTTCGATTGATTACGTTACTAAGTGGGTAGAAGCTATACCAACTAGTAGTGCTGATCATAACACTTCTATTAAAATGCTTAAAGAAGTTATTTTTCCGAGGTTTGGAGTCCCTAGATATTTAATGACTGATGGTGGATCACATTTTATTCATAGTGCTTTCTATAAATTGCTTATTAAATGTGATGTCAACCATAGAATTGCATCTCCATATCATCCTCAGTCCAGTGGTCAGGTAGAATTGAGCAATAAGGAGATTAAATTAATTTTGCAAAAGACTGTTAATAGATCTAGAAAGAATTGGTCTAAGAAACTTGATGATGCTTTGTGGGCTTATAGAACTGCTTATAAAAATCCTATGGGTATGTCTCCATATAAAATGGTTTATGGAAAAGCATGTCATTTACCTCTTGAACTAGAGCATAAGGCATATTGGGCTATTAAAGAGCTCAACTATGATTTCAAACTTGCCGGTGAGAAGAGGTTATTTGACATTAGCTCACTTGATGAATGGAGAACCCAAGCATATGAGAATGCCATGTTGTTTAAAGAAAAAGTTAAAAGATGGCATGACAAAAGGATACAAAAGCATGAGTTTAATGTAGGTGACCATGTTTTGCTATATAACTCTCATTGAAGATTTTTTGCAGGAAAACTTCTCTCTAAATGAGAAGGCCCTTACATCATCGAGGAGGTCTATCATTCCGGTGCCATAAAAATCAACAACGCCGAAGGCACAAATCCGAAGGTGGTAAATGGTCAAAGAATCAAACATTATATCTCAGGTACTCCCATAAATGTTGAGACCAATATAATTAACACCGTAACACCAGAGGAGTACATATGGGACACTTTCTAGAATGTTTCAGACTCCGAAAAGGAATAGGTATGTGGTACGGTAAGTAAACCGACTCCAAAATGTTTCCAATGATAAATTTTCTCCGTTTTGGAATATTTAGAAAATTAGGAAAATTAACACTACTGCAGGATGCTGCTAACGCGACACTACGATCAGAGACCCTTTCACGAAACTGTGTGCGATGCATTAATCACAAACGGGGATGTAAAAAACCCGTCAAAAAAGGTGCAAAACGTTTGCGATGGCGGAGCCATCAAACATAGTTCAGATTTTAGTTGTGTGTGCGATGCAAGGCACACAGTTAATCCATTCGAACTGTTTGCAATGATGCAGAACAATAGAAATGGGTGGCCATATCAATGTGTGTGCGATATATGGCATACAGTTCGCTCAGATGAACAGTTTGCTATTAGGGAGTGCAACAGAAACGGTTAGCCAAATCAAAGTGTGTGTGATATACGGCATACGGTTCACTCGGACGAACTGTTTTCAATTAGGGAACACAACAGAAACGGTTCAACTTAACAAGATGTGTGTGATACGTGGCAAATAGTCGACTCGGATGAACGGAGCATGCCGCGGCCGCCTCAATGGCGAGCAAAATGCTCGGATGGGCGTGAGCAGAGTGCACCGCAGTCGCCCCAACGGTGAGCAACCACGTGGTCAACCTTCTGCCATCAATAAATTTTGACCTTGTTTCTCGTCACATTGCAGATTAGAACGCAATAAGTAATTGCAAATCTATTCACACCTATCAAACTAATATGTGTTCACACTTAGCACCGGGCTATAAAAACTACCCACTCGAAAATTACTTCATAGTTCCTCTCCTCATCACCCACAAAACTGGTCTTTCCTTTCAATTCATTCCGCCATGACCGGTAGGAGGAGTTTAGGGTGGACATATAACCAGGCAGCAAAGACCAAGGCCACGGAAGTACTAGAGAGGTCCCACCGCGAAGCCGCAGCCGCAGCAGAGATGTCCCGGTGCACCGCGGAGCCCTCAAACGAGCTCTCACGGGCACACGAGGGCTCTTACAAGCGCATTCACAGCATCAGCCATCGCGACGAGCCGGCATTCCTGAAGTCCTTCGCCGGCGACGATGACATTCTCGCTAGCGTCAATATGCAGCAGGAGCTGGTCGACGGCTTGATGAAGCTGCTCAAGATCAGTGATGCCTCGGTTGACAAGGCGACCGGCCTCGTCAAGCAACTCATGGGTGACAATGCGAAGCTCCTCAAGGCACTCATCGAGAAGGAGGAGGAGGCCGCCGGCTGGAAGATGCTGCATGAGCAGAGCAGTACCTCAGGGATGACGCTGATAGCGGTCATCGATGAACTGATGGGTGACTTGAGGAAGCTCCGGATCGAGCGCGAGGAAGAGGTGGAGGAATCCGTGGCTGCTTTCAAGAAAAGTCATGAGGAAATGAAGGAGCTGGAGGATGTTGTCGCCCGGCGATCCATCGACGAGTAGAGACAGTAGCGACCCAGATCGTTGTCTGCAATTTCCTTCTTCTCTTGCCCCCGTGTCTTCCGGGCTTTACCGCATGTGGCATTTTAAATTATCCGGAATATGTAAGACAATTATTATCTGTGCCATTGTAAATTTGTGGTCATATTATCCATTGCCATTTTATTTGTGGTCATATTATCCATTGCCCTATGTGGCAATTTAAATTAGGGCGGAATACGAGTTGAAAACACGAACAAAGCAAATGCTGCCATGGGATCACAAGCAAACACCCTCCGTCCAGGTGCTTTAATTAACCCATTAAAGGAGAAGTTGTGAGCGAGGCGGGCGGCGGCTGGTCCATGGAGGTCAAAGAGCTCGCTTCCCGGTGAGCATGGGCGGCCTTGTTGCTCGCACGTGTCCCGTCGAGCCTACGAGGTGGACAGGACGCACGCGTCCCGTCGAGCCTGCGCGGCGGACTACTCGCACGCGTCCCGTCGAGCATGCACGGCGGACTTCTCGCGCTCGTCCCGTCTAATCAAACAGCTACACGCACGCCACCGAGTATGGTTAAATTTTGACACGGTTAATATAATACAACCATTTGCGATATTAACGTGTCAGCTTTTTGTTTCAAAAAAGACTTCGTTGGCTACTAATGTGTGCGCCTCTTCTCAAACTGGACAATTTTTTTTACCACGGCATATATGTGCCATCTCATGAAACCATGCCAAGTTTCATGTTTTTTGGGTGAGTTTTTGATTTACTGGGATTTAAAAACCAAGATTCTCAATGTTTCAGGACGACGACAAGTTTGTAATTCATTCCCATTCCTTAAAAGAGACCTAAACATGCACCCAATGACACATGTACGATTTCCCACCCATTTTGCTTCACTGGAGCATGTGCTTGTAGTTCAAATTTGAATAATGGACTACATTACATGCGTAGAAAACTTAGTAATTAGTAATATATACAATGGCCAAACGAACCCTGAACAGTTTCAAATTTCAGCACGACACTCCTGTTATTCTAAGTTGCCTGTAGAAAACATAGTTCAAGGCAAGAAGAGGCAGCGATTATCGTTTCGCCCACAAGAGGGCCATGTTTCCCTACCGGAACCACGAGGGTTGCGACCGGCTCCGGTTTGTAAGAGGCTTGTAATATAGCTTCACCCAAATTGGACAATTATATGTACCATGTAGTGACACCATGCCAAGTTTCATGATTTCCTGGCGAGTTTTGGATTTACGAAGATTTAAAAACCGAGATTTGCAATGTTTGTGGCCAAGCGTGGACGGCGAGACGGTTGAATTCGTTCCCATTTGTTCCATGGGACCTAAACATGCACCCCAAGGAAACATGTACGTTTTTTCTAGCCATTTTGGTGCACTGGAGCATGTATTTGTAGTTCGGATTAGAATTATGGACATTAAATGCCTAGAAAACTCAATTAATGAATAATAAGGTCAAACGAACCCTGAATAATTTCAAAGTTCAGCGCGAATCTCCCATTGTTCCGTGTTGCGTGTAGAAGAAAATACGAGGCTAGAAGAGAGAGCAATTATCGTTTGGCCCACAAGGGGACATGTTTGCCTATCGAAACCACAAGGGTTCTTGCGACAGGCTCGGGTTTGTAAGAGGTTTGTAATAAAGCTTGGCCCAAATTGGTAATGTTTTTACCATGACATATATGTGTCATGACGTGACACCATGCCACCTTTGATGACTTTCTGGTGAGTTTTGGATTTATGGGGATTTAAAAACCAAGATTCGAAATGTTTGAGGACGAGCCATGACACCGGTACGGTTGTAATTCATTCCCATTCCTGGCATGGGACCTAAACATGCAACCGAGGACACATGTATAATTTTTCTAGCCATTTTGGTGAACTGGAGCATGTATTTGTAGTTCAAATTTGAATTATGGACATTAAATGCCTAGGAAACTCAATTAGTGTATAAAAAGGCCAAACGAACCCTGAATAAGTTTAAATTTCAGCACGGATATCATGTCGTTCCATGTTGCCCGTGGAAGAAAATACAAGGCGAAAAGAGGCAGTGATTACATTTCGCCCACAAGGGGAACACGTTTCCCTATCGGAACCATGAGGCTTCTTTGAGAGAAGCTCCGGTTTGTAAGAGGTTTATAATAAAGCTTGGCCCAAATTGGACAATGTTTTTACCACGACATATATGTGCCATGACGTGATGCCACCTTTCATGACTTTCTGGTGAGTTTAGGATTTACGGTGATTTATAAACTGAGATTCCAAATGTTTGAGGACAAGCCAGGACACGGGTACGGTTGTAATTCATTCCCATTCCTGGCATGAGACCTAAACATGCACCCAAGGACACATGTATAAATTTTCTAGCCATTTTGGTGAACTGGAGCATGTATTTGAAGTTCAAATTTGAATTATAGACATTAAATGCCTAGGAAACTCAATTAGTATATAAAAAGGCCAAACGAACCCTGAATAAGTTTAAATTTCAGCACGGATATCCTGTCGTTCCATGTTGCTCGTAGAGGAAAATACAAGGCGAAAAGAGGCAGTGATTATGTTTCTCCCACAAGGGGGACACGTTTCCCTATCGGAACCACGAGGCTTCTTTGAGAGAAGATCTGGTTTGTAAGAGGCTTGTAATAAAACTTGCGCCAAAATGGACGAAAAAATTTCCTCGACATATATGTTCCATGTCATGACACCATGCCAGGTTTCATGATTTTTGGGTGAGTTTTGGATTTACGGGGATTTAAAAACCGAGATTCTTCTGGCAAAATGTTTTCAAATAGCACACAGTTCACTCACGAAAGTCGTGTGCCTACCAAACTGTGGCCAATGCCCCCTGCTGCGTGCGCGATATGAGTCGTGCATTCTGATTGACCAGAACCCAAACCCCACGGATCGTACGTGTGCACAGTTGGATGCTCCAAGATCGAACGGCAACCCTGAGCCCTTTCGACAGCACATGCAGTACATGGGTAAGCACTGTGCGGATGCATCATGCTAGCTCACGCTTCCTTCTCTACTAGGTTTTCTAAGTAGGCTACCGTTTCTTGCCACTCCTCTCATCGGTTTCCCGCCTCTTCTCCCATTGTTTTCCTGCTACCAGTGTGTCGCGGGATATCCGCGGCCACCTATGGGACCGGGTGGCCCCTTGCTGGTTCAGCAGGGGGACATCATGTTGCACAAAGAGCAGCAGGACAGAAAGCACACGAGCAATTTACCCAGGTTCGGGCCGCCGCGAGGCGTAAGACACTAATCCTGCTTTGGTGGATTGATGATGGAATGGGTGTGGTGGTGCATATTACACTTGCCCGGCAAGGGCTGCCTCGGGGCTGTAGCGACTACGCGCATGTAGTGGCTTGGGCTTGTCAACTTTCTAACCCTCTAACCCCTCCTACGAGTGCCATGGGCCTCCTTTTATAGATTAAGGGGACACCACAGTGGCAAAGTGGTCATTATCCACTAATATGATAGCAAACAATGCTATCATACCTAACTCTGCGGGCTGACAGGGTGCATTAAATGCACCGCTTAGTGTCACATCACTGGTTGTCCGGCAAGGCCTGCCGGGCTATCTCGCCAGCTCCGCATCTGTTCTCTTGACACGTCGCAGGACGGGTGTCATCTGTCAGTTTTTTCTGTAGGAGATGGCTGCCATGTGGCGAATGGCTGCCACCTAATCATCTTGCGGCTTAACACCGCACTGATTGATGACGTGGGTCGTGCTTGAGTGGTTGGCGGGGTGGTTCAGCCCCTGTGAGCCCTGGCAGGCTCTAACAGGGAGTCGTGGTTGCTTGCTTTGGGTGGTGGCCTCGCCCTTGCTGGGCTCGCCTGCCCAGCAAGGGAGGCCCTTCTCTTGCTAATATCCTGTTCCTTTGGTTTGATCTCGATCTCTCTGAGCTGCATGTTGGTTCTTCAAGTCTCTTGGTTCTTCGATCTCTGTCTTGATCTAGTGCTTCAATCTTGATCTTGTGCCTATGCACAGTTGGGAAACAGACCCAGGGTTTGTTGCACCGACAGAAGCCCCCGGGCCTGCCTCGAACCCGCTGCTGAGCGTCGTCGGGGTAGGGCCTAACAAGTGCAGAGGCATAATTGCTGAAGGGGTTAGTCCCTTGAGGTTTTCCGTTGCTGCTTCATTGGTCTTGATTCCGGGGCGGTGTCCGGCTCCCCCGTGCGCAGTATAAAGCCAATAGTGGTGGTGCCGCGGTAGTGATGGCCCATGAATGACTTTAACGCACGGGGTAGAAACCGCCAAATTACTCTTCCACAGCGCGCTCTTATCCTTAGCCACGTATGCTGCATCCATCGTGCGGGGTAGGTAACGGAGGCGCGTGGTGCGGGAGGGCATCTTGAAGTGGGTCAGCCCGCCTTGAATTGGCAGAGGAGGGTGTCAGATCTCGGGTTCCGGCAAAACCCTTAAGGTTCGAACTCTGGGGTGCGCGCGAAGTTCTCCCCCTACCGATCCACGTCCTAGCTTGGCTAAGATATCAAGGGCTAGCTCGACGAACTCGCAACACAAAGAACACAAGATTTATACTGGTTCGGGCCACCGTTGTGGTGTAATACCCTACTCCAGTGTGGTGGTGGTGGATTGCCTCTCAGGCTGAGGATGAACGGTTACAAGGGGAAGAACAGCCTCCTGAGGTCGAGGTGTTCTTGTGCTCAGTGTGTGGCTAGGGATTGGCTCAAGATCAGATGCCTCAGGCCCCCTCTCCTACTGTGGTGGCTAGTCCTTTTTATAGGGGCCCTGGTCCTCTTCCCAAATATTGAGCGGGAAGGGAGCCAACAACGGCCAATTTGAAAGGGGACAGCTAGTACAAGCTATCCTGACAAAAGTAGTCTTCGCCTGCCAAAGACTCTGGTGGTGACGCCGCCTTGGGCTCCACGGTAACCTCCGTCTTGTCGTCCTGCTGGTCTTGGTCTTGTTGCACAGATATGGAAACCTTTGCTTGACGCCTCGGTACTCCGCGCATGCGCTTGCCTCCTTAGCACCAAAGAGGAAACAAGGACTCTGTGCGCGCTGGCGCCCGCCTGGTCTCGGTCGTCATGGCTCACGTCACGAGAACCTCGCGAGGTTTGCCTTGCCTTGATCTCTCCGCCCTCGTGAGCCAACCTGGTGAGGCCGCTCCTGAGGAGGTCTTGTGTCGTCCGCCTCGCGAGGCTTGGCCCCTCGCGAGGGTCTTGAATGCTTGTTGGTGAAGATGGGCCGTACGGGCCCACTTGCAGAGCCACGCCGTGGGCTGCAGGTAGGCAAGTCTGGGGACCCCCGTTCACAGAACGCCGACAGTAGCCCCCGGGCCCAAGGCGCGCTTGGGCTTGGCTTCGAGGCGAAGCCAAAGGTCAAGTGCGGAGCGCCGCGGGCCCCAATAGGGGGGGGGGGGGGGGGGGGGGGGGGGGGGGGGGGGGGGGGGGGGGGGGGGGGGGGGGGGGGGGGGGGGGGGGGGGGGGGGGGGGGGGGGGGGGGGGGGGGGGGGGGGGGGGGGGGGGGGGGGGGGGGGGGGGGGGGGGGGGGGGGGGGGGGGGGGGGGGGGGGGGGGGGGGGGGGGGGGGGGGGGGGGGGGGGGGGGGGGGGGGGGGGGGGGGGGGGGGGGGGGGGGGGGGGGGGGGGGGGGGGGGGGGGGGGGGGGGGGGGGGGGGGGGGGGGGGGGGGGGGGGGGGGGGGGGGGGGGGGGGGGGGGGGGGGGGGGGGGGGGGGGGGGGGGGGGGGGGGGGGGGGGGGGGGGGGGGGGCTTGGCCTCGAGGCGATGCCAAAGGTCAAGTGCGGAGCGCCGCGGGCCCCAATAGCCTGCGGCCCTGGTCAACGCATGGTGGTTGATTGGACGTGGGCGTCTCCGCTTCCCCACGCAGCCTCGGCAACTGCCCGATTTGACAAGTCCCTGCGACATGCAAGGGAAAACCATCATTACATGTGATCATGGGGGGCGCTGGTTGGCCTTCTCTTGCTATAAATGGGGAGGGGGGTAGAGCCCCCGTCGCCCATCTCTTCCCATCCCGCTTGCTCCTTCCTCCTTGCTCCACTGATAGTAGCAATTCCGATGGCGCCGATACGAAGATTCTCCGCCGAGGACAAGGGAAAGGCTCCCCGTGATGAGCCAGGGCTGCTTCCGCCGAAGAAGAGGCCGGTCCACCACCGCGACATTGTCGTGAGGGTGGAGGTGACGAGGCCCTGGTGCGAACGGCCGCCTCCAGGGTATCCGCTGCCCTTGTACGCCCAAGACGGGGGCTCAGGAGGAAGGAGCGACGAACGACGCCGCCCGCGCCGCAACCACGGCCGCCGCGCCATGGCGCCACGCGCCGTCGCCCCCGGAATCCACGCTGCGGACTCCTCTCGTGAGCACTTGGATCCGCTTGCCGCGGTTCTTCTCCGATGTGATGCCGCCGAGGGGGCCCCTCGAGCTCTGGTTGTAGCATGCTGACTGCGACGCTTCGGCGACCGGAGCAGAGGTTGAAGCGGTCCCCTCTGGCAATATCTTCATGACCCGCGGCTGGGGTGAGGTCGCGCGGGTTTGCAGCATGGAGGGTGCCCTCGCGATCCACTTCGCGTACGACGGTGCTTCCACGCTGTTCTTCAAGGTCTTTGATGTGGCGGGCTGTTGCCTGGAGTGCTGCCCTGGAGGGGAGCGCCAGGACGATGTGCGCCCGGCCCGCGGCTCCTCCAACAGCAGCGACTCTTGGGCGTCTAGCGGTTCTCCCGAGCTCTACGAGACTCCAGAGACAAGCGACGACAGTTACGTGCCCCCGAGCTCTCGCCGCGCCCGGAGCAAGGCTGCAGCATCCAGCCGCCGCCATTGCTAATCTGGATGGGGTTGGCACCGGCCTCCCGTGGCCCACTGTTGATGATGGCGTCGGCCACGGAAGCGTGTAGTTAGGATTCCCCTAAGTTCTTGTTTTTTGTTCCCTGCGAGGAATCATGAAGTACCCCGTGGGGGCATGTAAAGGGTCTGTAATGTCTTTTGTTGATATCATCCTCATTATGAAAATTTGCGAGCGCAAGTCCTGCTTCAGCTCGGTCTCCCGTTTCCGACCTCGCGACCACTTGATGCTCTATGCTGACAGGTCCCGGTCCCCAGGCAGGCTTCAGCTGTCGCTGGTATGCCAGGTCACGTGCCGTGGTCAAGGCCAGGAGGTGAGCAGCCCGAGGTCCAGTAAGAGCTCCTGAGGCGCGATGCTCAGGAGGTCCCCTTTAGCGCTCAAGCAGCCGTGGCAAGGTAAGAAAGGGAGGCGACATTGCCGCAACAGGGCTGCGGCGAGCGTGACCCCTAGGCTCCAACAATTTAGCCGATCAGAGCACGAGACTTATCTTGGCGGTCCGGGGCCAATTCCTTGCGATGCGCCATGTTCATGCGTAGCTAGGTCAGGTCCATACGAGCCTCTCCCTCTTCTCCACGTTTTCCTTCGTGCTCTACGTCCTCAGGTCCCGGCCCTCGAGCGAGCTCAGCCGCCGCTGGTATGCCAGGTCACGTGCCGTGGTCAAGGCAAGGGGGTGAGGGCTGGAGAGCCAGTAGGAGCTTCTGAGTCGCGATGCTCAGGAGCCCCCCTTTTAACGTGCAAGCGGATTGCATGGGCGAAGAGGGAGCTCGCGGTGTCGCCTGTGGTCATTCTCATGAGATTCCTGCAAGCCAGCACAAGGAGAAACACAGTCTGCCATTATGGTTGCCAGTCCGCCGCTGGTTGCTCCACGTGGAGATGGAGGCACTGAGGGCCTGGTGAGGTGACGTGCGCGGGGCATGCCGCGAGCCAGAGCTCGACCGCTCAGATTTGTCGACGTTGCAGGGATGGACCCGTGCACAAGCGCCGTGCCAATGTGAGTAGCCTCCGTGGGAGGTGAGGGTCAAACAGGTGATAGTCATAGGTAGATCAAGCATGGAAAGCATACTGGCTCAAGTAAATGCAGGAAGGATACATGCCGCTGGGTCAGGCCCGAGCGGCTTGGGGATGGTGCAGCCCGAGGGGCGCCCCCAGCAAGGTAAGCTAAAGACATAAAAAAGGGATATATGCCATAGGGACGGACCCACGCGGCCTGGGAATGATGCAGCCCGGGGGGCGCTCCCAGCTGAATGAACTTGGAAAATGTCACCTGGTTTTGTTGATGCAGTGATGTTAGGGCAGCTGAAGGTACGCGGCGAAGGGGTCGCTCCACATGAGCCACCGGGGCCCTGAGCCTCGAGAGGCTCTGAGGGTCCAGGCGGTTCCTTGAGGACCGTCTCCATCTCCATCAGGACGGCATGGTGCCTGGCCTCCTGGGATGCCAGGGCGCGCCGCAAGTTGCGCTGGTAGGAGGATGCCACGCTCGGCAGGCCGAAAGGCATGCGAACATAGCTGTGCGGTGGATCCTCGTAGCGTCCCACGTGCGAAGGCCAGAAGAGCCCCTGAGATGCGGCCCTGTTGAGCCCTGGGACGTCGATGCAGACGTGCAGCCCGACATCCTCGCCTGGATGGGGAGCTGCGCTTGGTGAGCGGCAGTCGCCGCGAATGGCCCTTGCGTCTTGCAGTTCCTGAGTGGTTCTGGTGATGAACTCCTGAGCGGTGGGCACTCCTCGCCCTGTGTTCTCCTGGGGGAAACGTGCCGTGAAGCACGCCTCCAAGTGGTGCCTGAGCGCCTCCCTCGTGATGTTGGCAAGGTCTGAGGCCCTCCAGAAGAGAGCCCCCGAGCACTGCCCGAGAAGGGCGCCTGGCACGCTTTCCTATGCGAGGGAGGGAGGCACCCTAGGCGCGGGCGCTGATCCTGATGAGGTACCGCTCGTGGCACCACCCTCCTGAGGTCCTGCATGGCGCAACTGCTTTTTCTTCTTGGGGGTGGCCTCAGGAGGGCTCTCACCCTTGCTGTCGGGGTCGTCGATTGCTGCAGCTTGGAAGGCGCTCTCGAGGGAGCACACCGCGTCTCTTTCTTCGCACGGGACTGTGATGATTTCGCCGCTTCCTGGCATCTTGAGGACGTTGTAGCCGTGATGCGTCACTGCCATGAACTTGGCCAGGGCTGGATACCCGAGGATGGCATTGTATGGCAGACGGATGTGCGCGACGTCGAAGTCGATGAGCTTGGTGCGGTAGTTGTTGCGTTCTCCGAAGGTGACTGGGAGGCGGACCTGCCCGATCGGGGTAGTGGAGCCGTCGGTCACTCCTGAGAAAGGCTTGGTGGGCTGAAGCTGGTCGTAGGGCACTTGAAGGTTGTCAAACGTGTCGACGGACAGGACGTTGAGCCCTGCGCCGCCGTCGATGAGGGTCTTGGTGACTTGCATGTTGCTGATGACTGGTGAACAAAGCATCGGGAGGGCGCCAGCGGTAGCCGCGCACTTGAGCTGATCTGCCGAACTGAACATGAGGGCGCACTTGGACCATCTGAGCGGGCGCGTGGCCTCGAGCCTGGGGAGGACTGCATTCACTTCACGAGCAAACTGTTTGAAGATACGCTGCGAGGCTGGGGCCTGAGCTCCGCCCAAGATGCAGGCGATAGCACGCGGCTCCTGGGGGGGGGGGGGGGGGGGGGGGGGGGGGGGGGGGGGGGGGGGGGGGGGGGGGGGGGGGGGGGGGGGGGGGGGGGGGGGGGGGGGGGGGGGGGGGGGGGGGGGGGGGGGGGGGGGGGGGGGGGGGGGGGGGGGGGGGGGGGGGGGGGGGGGGGGGGGGGGGGGGGGGGGGGGGGGGGGGGGGGGGGGGGGGGGGGGGGGGGGGGGGGGGGGGGGGGGGGGGGGGGGGGGGGGGGGGGGGGGGGGGGGGGGGGGGGGGGGGGGGGGGGGGGGGGGGGGGGGGGGGGGGGGGGGGGGGGGGGGGGGGGGGGGGGGGGGGGGGGGGGGGGGGGGGGGGGGGGGGGGGGGGGGGGGGGGGGGGGGGGGGGGGGGGGGGGGGGGGGGGGGGGGGGGGGGGGGGGGGGGGGGGGGGGGGGGGGGGGGGGGGGGGGGGGGGGGGGGGGGGGGGGGGGGGGGGGGGGGGGGGGGGGGGGGGGGGGGGGGGGGGGGGGGGGGGGGGGGGGGGGGGGGGGGGGGGGGGGGGGGGGGGGGGGGGGGGGGGGGGGGGGGGGGGGGGGGGGGGGGGGGGGGGGGGGGGGGGGGGGGGGGGGGGGGGGGGGGGGGGGGGGGGGGGGGGGGGGGGGGGGGGGGGGGGGGGGGGGGGGGGGGGGGGGGGGGGGGGGGGGGGGGGGGGGGGGGGGGGGGGGGGGGGGGGGGGGGGGGGGGGGGGGGGGGGGGGGGGGGGGGGGGGGGGGGTCTCCGTTCCGACCCAGCCATGTACACGAGCCCTGGCCGTACGTATGCGCGAGTAGGCATTTGAGACCCTGCCCGTATGTACGTATGTGGCCGTATTTTCTTTCTTGCACACTGGCCACTGTACGTACGTGTACATGCTACGTGCGCGCCTCTACTAAGACACGTGCACGCCTCTACATCGACCAGTATGTACGTACACGTTCGCGACCAGAATGACAACTCTACGTATGCTTCGACCAGGTGGGTCCCGACTGTCAGGCACTTCCTTGCATGCGAAGATGTAGCTGGTGGGTCCCAGCGGTCAGGGGGGCGAATCATTTTTTTTTGCCCGGACGCACTTCCTTGCGTGCGAAGATGTAGCTAGTGCGTCCCAGCAGTCAGGGGGGAACGTTTTTTTCGTGAAACACGGTGGCCCGTCCGGTGGGTCCCCGCTGTCAGGTGGAGGAATAATTATTTTGCGCGTAATAAGGAGGCACTTCCTTGCTGCGGCCGTGGACCCAGCTGTCAGCCTCTCCACATACATTCCACGTCCGATGGAAGCCGTTCCTTGACCACGTTGACCACGCCGCGCCGAGAGCACCAGGGCGGTGGACGACGGCGAGGCCTAGGAAGGGGACGACGCGGAGCCGGTGAAGACGCGGCAGTGGAAGCCCGCGCGGAGAGGAGTATGAGGGTTCACTGGTTCGGCTACGGTGTGAGGCTGCCGTCGCCGCAGGGCCTGGCCAGCGGTGGGAATAGTAGGGGGCGGTGAGGCCTCCGCGGCAGCACAGCCGGCCACGGGAGGCAGGAGCATGCGGCACGACCGGCGCTGCTTTGGGCGGCTGGAGCAAGAAGACCAGAGGTTGAAGAAGCACTACGGCCGTTGTATGGACATCGTACGATCACTGGAGCTAGAATCGTTCATATTGACTAAGTTGACAAAGCCCTCTGTCCCCGTCAACTTAGTAGGCCCACAAGTCAGCCACCCACCAAGGTGGGTCCCAACTAGCAGGGGGAGTATTCATTTTTTTGTGCGTAATAAGTAGGCACTTCCGGTGGGTCCGAGCTGACAGCGGGGGGAACGTTTTTTTTCGTGAAATATGGTGACCCGTCTGGTGGGTCCCAGCAGTCAGGGGGAAAACGTTTTTTTCGCAAAATACGGTGGCCCGTCCGGTGGGTCCCTGTTGTTAGGTGGAGGAATCATTATTTTCCGCATAATAAGGAGGCACTTCCGTGCTGCGGCTGTGGACCCAGCTGTCAGCCTCTCCACGTACAGTACACTTCCGATGGAAGTCGTTCCTTGACCACGTTGACCACGCCGCATTCCGATGCATGCATGCCTCCATGGGCGTGGTGCGTCCCCACTGTCAGCCTCTCACGTACAGTCATCTTCCGATGACTCTCGGTTGTTGACCACGTTGACCACACCGTGCCGAGCGCACCAAAGGCCGGTGGACGACGGCGAGGCCCCAGACTGGAACGACCCGGAGATGGGGAAGATGGGGCAGTGGAGTCGCAGATGGAGAGGAGTGGGAAACTTGACTGGTTCGGGTGCGCGGCAGCACAGCCGCGGTGCCGCCCACGGGAGACAGGAGCAAGAACAAAGATTGAAGAAGGAGCACGGCTGTTGGATTAACATCCAACGGTCCAGCTGCTAGAATCATTTGTTGATTAAGTTGACAAAGCCCTGCGTACACGTCCGCTTAGTAGGCCCACAAGTCAGCCACCAAATCTGACGGGTCCCAGCTGTCAACGGGAGGAATAATTTTTTTCGCATAACAAGGAGGCACTTCCTTCCGTGCGAAGATACAGCCGGTGGGTCCCAGCTATCAGGTGGAGGAAACATTTTTTTCAGCTTAATAAGGAGGAACTTTCCGTGCGTGCGACCATGGACCTCGTGGGTCCTAGCCGTCAGGCTCTCCACGTACAGTACTCTTCCGATGACTCTCGTTTGTTGACCGCGCCGAACCGAGCGCAGCGAGGTGGTGGACGACGGCGAGGCCCCGGACGGGAACGACTCGGAGATGGGAAGACGCGGCAGTGGAGTTGCAGATTGAGTGGAGGAGAAGGGTTATAACTGGTTCTGGTGCGGCGTGGGGCTGCAGTCGGTGGAGAATAACAGGAGGTGTGGAGGGGTGGAGGGATAGCCTGGCTAGCGGTGGGGTAGTGCTTCGCAGCGATGCGTGCTAAGCAGAGCCGCTAGCCGCCGGAGGCCGGACCAGGCGGTTCCGGCGACGCTGGAGGAAGAAGACGAGAGATTGAAGCTGCATGCCGACCAAGTTGACAACGCCCTGCGTAGGCTTCGACCTATTGGCCCACATGTCAGCCTGCAAAAATGTGGCATATATTTAACCCATGTTTTCTAGAATGTACAGTCCATTTGCTGGGCTGGGTGAACAAATAATTTCGCGTCAATGCGGCCCATTTATATTATCTAAGAAATCCCAGCCCATTTGCACTTCCTTCAAATACAAGAATTAGCCAGGCTTGTTATATATATAATGTTATGTTAGAAGGAGCAATTAATATCAAAAATAAACCGGAGAGGCACATTTTTTATATACATAATTAACAAATTAGCGAGTTATTGCTCAAAATAAAAATGAGCGCGTTATTATTACATTGGTCCTTAAAATCTTCGCAAGCTTTTGTACGCAATCACCAGGATTTTCCTTGCCTGTGAGTCAAAAACAACCAGGATTTTCCTTGCCAACTTCTGTTAAACATTTACTTTTATAAGTTAATAACACGTGGGATGTTTTTATAATGTATATATAAGTCTCTATAAAATATACGATAATAGTAATAATATAAATATATATAATGTGGTTAAAAAAATACATTGGGCTGCCGATCTTTAAGAAAAAGCCCATAGGCCGGTATGGACCTCAAAAAATAAGTTGAAACCACTGTCACCGTATGTCGTGGGCTACGCATATTAAAATACAAAACCTAGGCCTAGCTGATACTTGTTCACCCTCTGGAAAAAATGATACCAGATCCCCGAGCGAACTGGATTATAGAGGGGGCCGGCGGCACGACTAAAGAAGCACATCAGGAGTGATTTTTTTTCTTCAGTGGATGGCTCTCGATGGCGTTTTTTTACTTGCCTCTGCACCATACAACTTGTATTTTTAGCCTCCCAGTCCGTGGTGGACCAGCAGCCCATTTGCTGGGCGGGCCAACCTACAGAAACCAGCACTCAATTTTTCATCAAGCCCCAAAAACAACGCAGTACTATGTTTGTTTTGAGGCCGAAAATATTACGGCAGGGGTTGAGCGGGGGAGGGGGCAAGACAGAGCAAAAAGATTAAAAAGAGCTGATGCGCCGTTGCTACCCTAACAAAGCAGGTGCAATTCTTCTCGGGAAGAAGGTGTGCCATTGACACCCACATGTCACATACCCCACAGTAGGCATACTAACAAGTTCACACACAAGCACAACAGAAAAGGTAAACATTCATATCAAACTCAGGTTCACAGGACACGTTCATATTGATAGCCAACATTCACTATCAACAACTCAAAAGATTCATATATACACAAGTTCAGCATGTCTATGGATCCAAATGATTGATAGATCACACAACAATATTCATAGATAATTCACAAAAAGATTCAGATATACACATGTTCAGTATGTTTATGCATCCAAATGATTGAGATCACAGCCAATATGATCCATGGATGAACTTTAATTACCTAGGGTACAGACTGGTAAATGGTGTTCAGTCGGAGGTACTTCTTACTAAAATTAATGCTTGTACGAGTAAACTTTCGAGTACATAAGAGGCAGCACAGACAATCTAAACTTTGCTTGTAGGTTTATCCTCAAATAGTGGCCTTGTGCCGAGGGAGGTTTGAGGAACTTGGCCAGTACTTTCATCCAACTAGTTTACTGGCTCATCTTGATCCTGTAGCTCGCCAAAATTCTACATTGCAGACTGGTAAATGGTGTTCAGTCAGAGGTACTGCTTGCTAAAATTAATGCTTGTACGAGTGAACTTTCGAGTACATAAGAGGCAACACAGACAATCTGAACTTTGCTTGTAGGTTTATCCTCAAATAGTGGGCTCGTGCCGAGGGAGGTTTGAGCAACTTGGCCACTACTTTCATCCAACTAGTTTACTGGCTCATCTTGGTCCTGTATCTCGCCAAAATTCTACATTGCAGACGAGAAAGGAGGTGGTTGAGAAAATGAACCACCCAAATTTTTTGTGCAGTTCAACTGAAATGGAGCATCCCTGGCGTGCAGACTGATTTAGTGCCTGATGAATATACGCGTCAACCAACTTGTCTGGAATCTTTAGACTCCATGCCATACAGTTCGCTACCATATGTGCCGATAACCAAAAGGCACAAGTTGGGACCAAAGACTGGACTGCATTTTTCTGGGCTATGCGCCAAGCAATATTTTTGGCATTCACTCTCCTAATACTTGGAGTTTGACAATTGGTTGACGTCAGTTGATACTCGAATGAATATAGGCACTTCTTCTTGTCAACATCGATGCTTGTCTAAGTGAACTTTGGAGTACATAGCAGCAGCATAAGTACCTGTCCATCTGATTTTTTGTGCAGTTCTACTGAAATCACCCGATGTAATGATTTGCCTGCGAGTTCAGGCTCCAAGTTACTCCTTTATGAAATCGGCAAACAGTAGCACAATACCAAATTACCAATACATATGACAAGCACAATAATCAGGATAAAGACCATTACCAACCTGTGTGAGGTAGCATATCAATTACTATTTCCTTTGACTGGAAGCCGAGATAAGCCAAGCGACTGACAGCAAAGGAAGAATGCAAGCCAAGATTAGCGACTAACAGGAAAGGAAGGAAGCTGTCGAGGCAATGAAGCACCCAAAGTTTTTATGCAGTTCCACCAAAATCAAGCATCCCTATTGGCACATATATTGAGAGAGTGAGATTACTGTAATAGTGGGACTAGTTGATGAAACATACACTAAGAAATAGAAGCACCCTCATTATCTTAATGGGTAAAGTTAGCATTCCCTCCCTGCTCCACCACATGATTCACCTCCATAGACAAACATACACACGTACATGATTCAGCATAGGGTGCTACTAAAGATTTGTTTAACTCCAACAGGAAAATTAGGCAGCAATAAGTTAGTGGTACTTAAGTACTCCTAATTAATTAAGTGAGACAGCAGAAGTGGAAGGGCTCCCTGGAGGATCGTCTCACATGTAAGGTAGTCATTGCCGGAGCCCTTGAATGGCCTCGACTGAGGCCTCTGGCTTCAGCAAGATCGCCTTGGCACTGTTTACTCTTCTTCTTCTTCCTCTTCATGCTCTGTTTGTCATTCTCCTCACCAGTTGGTGAAACCAAGTACATGATTGGCCTTCTATTTCAGAATTGGTTTTGTTAGTGAGGGAGTACAAGTGTACTCGTAAAAAATAGCATTATTTTCTCATGGCAGTCGTAAAATAGAGATGAACACATGCATTAAATATCATTCTTACCTAAAGGAAGGTTATGGTGCCAATATGGATGATGAGGATTGGAACACAGATCTCCCTTTGTGCAGTTCCACTGAAATGAACCAACTGTTCCATTCTGACATTCCAGTTAAATAGCACAAAAGTCACTTCTTTTAAGAAGAGTTTTGTGCAGTGCACCAAAAGGTCACAACAGCAACCAGGTGAAATGGATATCCCTGTTTGCACAAAAAGCTACAGAGGAAACAGTCAGAGTCTCAAACAATTACAGGAAAAAACATTTGGCTAAACTTGTCATGGCTTATAACAGTGGCATGGCTTCATTTTTACCAGGGGCATTAGATTAAGAATAGCTAAATATTTGGTATAAGGGCATGGGACAGTGGGTGCACCAGCAGTCCAGCACCATGTACCTAAACAGGGGCATAAAGTGGTGATTCATAGTTTGTTGCCCCGAGAAACAAACATCCAAGAAACATATCTGGGTTGGTCCCATTTTTGTTCACTCTAGCCACCTACTCCTATGTGTGGATATCAAATCTAGTCCTGGTCATACCACTGTGTACAGCGTTACCCCTATATTTCCCTTTTCGACCAAGAGACCGGTTGGATGACCAGTCTGTACTACTTTCACCCCCTTTCCTTCCTGTTTGTACCAAGTCCGATGTACTACATACTACTAAATTCCCCCACCCCCACTTTATTTCTTGTTTGAACCAAGTACAAGATTCGACTCCATGAAGTAGCTTTACCTCTAACAATAGAAGAAAAAAAATAGGTGACGTTGGACCATCCGATCGAGAGGGGCTGAGAGGTAGAGAATGATGCACATGCAGTGATGTAGCGAGCTGGGGAAGTAGAGCTAAGGCGGTTTCGAAGGAAGATATACCTGAAGGTCGTCAGGATGTGGATAGGTGGGCGGCGGGAGGCCGGATCCGCCCACACTAGGGCAACGACGAAGGGATCAGAGGACCTCCCGCGCCGGCGCTCGGCCAGAGATAACGGTGCGGACGGCAGTGGGTCTCCTCCCTCGCTATCGACGACGGCCTAAACGCTGCCCCTCCTACCCTTCACCGGCGGAGGGGGATATGTCCGGATCTGTAACCAGCGGTGAGGATAGAAAGACAGTGTTTTTTGAAGGGAGAAAGACAGTGTTACCACCCCTATCTTGTTTAGATCTGGAGAGGATGAGAGTGTGTGAATAGAGCAACCCTAGAAAGCAAGCGCGGAGGCTCCGGCCTATATATATGTAGTGGGGTAGTTTTCCTTTTTCACTCCATCAAAACAATCGTTTAAAATTGTGTACTACGTGCCAGGTCACCGGTTTTTTTAGTTGTTGATTGTTTTTTGAGATAGATACCCGCTTGTTCCAAGTGGTGTTACAGTGTGCCAGGTCACACTTTGTATCGTTCAAGTCTGGTACAAGTCCCTCCATTAAATGAACAACCACCCCCTCGTAAAAATTGTGAACAAGCCCACGGCTAAAATTATCGGAAACGTGGGTTGCCCCAACATGCATTATTATTTATATTTTCTACTCCCTCCGTTCCTAAATATAAGTCTTTTTTATTAGCCACACCTAAGACAAGAATTTTTTATTAGTAGTGAACCCCACATGTCATAGACACAAAAAG
The DNA here is from genome assembly GCA_036873465.1 of Thinopyrum obtusiflorum. Lineage (NCBI taxonomy): Eukaryota > Viridiplantae > Streptophyta > Magnoliopsida > Poales > Poaceae > Thinopyrum > Thinopyrum obtusiflorum. Next base: position 41,841 of record JAAAWM010011893.1, read on the forward strand.
TGTGGCAAGATTCCCTTAGGCAAGCCAAAGTGTGTCTAACAATTTGAACAACTCAAGTTAGGCAAGTGTGGCAAGTGTGGGAAAAATAATGTGGCAACATAAGACAAACATAGTCACAATCCAAACAGCCCCGTAATTTTTTGTGACATGCATGAAAATTTGGCTAGTTAAATTTATAGTCAAAATTTGGCAAGGTGCATCAAATCAACACATGCAAGTATCAAAAGGGAAGTCACGGCATGCATGCATGCGTTGTACTCCCTTCGTTTCCAAATATAAGTCTTTTTAGAGATTGCAACAAGTGACTACATACAAAGCAAAATATGTCTACATACATCCGTATGTAGTAGTCCATTTGAAATGTGTAAAAAGACTTATATCGAGTGCAGTGCTTTGATGTGTCGCATCAACTCGTACAAGACCGAGAAGTTTGATTACTACAATGCCCTCTCCCTCGCGGACTGAGCTTCGGTGCCTTAACTGTACCTGCCTTTGGCTGCATGACAGGTGGGCCAACCACCTATTGGGCCCACCTGTCATAGACGCAAAGGCAGGAGCAGTAAGTCAATGAAGCTGCGTCCCTCCCTCGCGCATGAGCGTGGTGGCAAGCAGGACTAGTAGGAGCTTTGGCTACATGCTTCTTGACGGCGGCGAACTTGCGGATGGAGTTGACCATCATGTCGTCCATGCGAGAGGCGAAGCCGGCGTCGGCAAGGGCTACGACGCCGGCGGTCGCCAGCACCGTCTGGAAACGCTGCGCGGTGCGGGGCCGCAGGCCGGCGCCTTGGATGATTTGGCACTGCCGACTGCCGCTCGCGACCATCGCCTCCATAGGTGCTTCTGGCTTCTGGTCACTTGGTCTTGGATTGGAGTGAGCAGTGTTGCGCAGTGATTGAGAAAGAACATTTATTGTCAATCTAACCCTGCCATCCATACACCTCTTTGGTTTAGAGTTAGTTCAGGGTTAGAATCTAACTCTAACCTCTAACTGAGTTAGTAAAGTTCTCCTCGTCTCGGTTCATCGCCATCATACTTTCCCCATTTCTGTGTTTTCAGTATCCTGCGAATCAAAGAGGCCCTTAGACTGGTTTAGGTCTGGTAGTTTTTTATAAACGTGTTATGTCCAAAATTTAATGAACGTGCTCCGGTTTCTACGAAAATAATCCGGTTTCATGTAGTAATTCATTTATTTATTTATTCTTCTGCGGGGGGTTTGCATGTAATTCGTGAGGTCTGAAATGTAAAGTACCCCGGCATATGCTCCGAGTCGTGCATGCACTACGACCCAGATGCTCTATGTCCCAGATGTCGGCAAAAGGGAGCATGTGGAAATAGCCTAGGAGTACATATAGGAGGATAAATGCGTGAAAAAAATATGTACGGTGAAGCATAGCTGCGGTTCGAAAAGGAGACCAAAAGTGATGACAGGTATAGGTCGCACGCACCCAGCTAGTGGTAGTACTAGACATACGACTGCTTTTTCCCTAAAAAAAAGAGGTATGAGTGCTCAGTACTCCTATTCTATCAACGCGAGTCCCATCTGACAACAGTGTCTGTGCTACAGCTAGCTCTTCTCCCTCGTTTCTCTCTTCTAATTCTAAACTCAGCCGACGCCCGGTGGGCGGGGTGGGGATTTGCCGATGGTCGGCTTGCTCAACTGCGGCCCCACCTCACAGTGAAAACGTTACTACTAGAATAAAAATGCCATATACTCCTATACTAATAAAACATTAAGGCCACGAGGAGATGCAGTGCTGGTTACAGGAGGCAAGAAGAAGAGATGCATCCATCGACGACGTCCACCTCCTCGACTCAGGACGCCGGCCCACCGAACGGTGGCTAAGTAGCAGCGGCTTTCGTGGCCAGGTCGACGTGATTCTGAACAATGGCGTCCAAAGATTCCAGCCGCTGGAAGAAGGCCAACGTCTTTCTGTCCTCGCTGGCCTTGTAGTGGCCTATGTAGACGATTTCCTCGTAGACGTGGATGTGCAGGTCGATGGTTTCTTGCATGGCGAGGTGCTGCGCGACGAGCGCGGCCTCGAGGTGCACATTCTTCATCGCGACCTCCGGCAACTGCAGGGCCACCAGGGCTTGAAAGAGTTCGTCACCATGGAGGCCGATGAGGGTGGCAGGCAATGAGGAGCCTGGGCGTGCGGGCTGGAGCAGTACGGCAAGGTCGTCCGCGCGCTTCTTGACGGTGGAGAACTTGCGGATGGAGTTGACCATCATGTCGTCCATGCGAGAGGCGAAGCCGGCATCGGCGAGGACTATGACGCCGGCGGTCGCCAGCACTGTCTGGAAATGCTGCGCGGTGCGGGGCCGCAGGCCGGCGCCTTGGATGATTTGGCACAGCCGACTGCCGCTCGCGTCCATCACCTCCATAGGTGCTTCTGGCTTCTGGTCACTTGGTCTTGGATTGGAGTGAGCAGTGGGGGGGGGGGGGGGGGGGGGGGGGGGGGGGGGGGGGGGGGGGGGGGGGGGGGGGGGGGGGGGGGGGGGGGGGGGGGGGGGGGGGGGGGGGGGGGGGGGTATTTTAATCAAAAAAATATAGCATGGAGCCGACCCCAATGATTTTAAGCTTACATGCACGGTACACGCTATCCTAGACTACTCTACACATGAAACTGCCACACGAGTGTCCGGGCTGCGCTTGGCTCTTCGCCTATTCGGGAAGTCTAACAAAATGATGGAGTACTACTGCAGTGGAGGAGTACTACAGTATGCTTCTGGCCATCTGACACCGATTGAACGGGGGGGGGGGGGGGGGGGGGGGGGGGGGGGGGGGGGGGGGGGGGGGGGGGGGGGGGGGGGGGGCGTCTATCGCGTGTCAGGAGACGTTCCCGTCGGCGATGAGGTGCCTATGGTGACTTCGTAAATTTCAAGATGATAGTACTAGTATACTCAATATTGTGCACCGCGACCAAGGCCGAGAGGAAAACAAGAGAACTATTTATTTATTTATGGTGTAGATTCACTCATTTTGCTCCATATGTACTCCGTCTCGGTGTAGTCTAGTCACTTGTTGAAATCTCTAGAAAGGCAAATACTCCTTTCTGGTTTACAGGGCTATACTAGCAAGTACTCCCTCCGTCCAAAAATACTTTTCATCAAAATGGATAAAAAGATGTATCTAGAACTAATATACATCTAGATACATCCCCTTTTATTCATTTTGATGACAAGTATTTTCGGACGGAGGGAGTACTACAATAGTGGGCTCATATAGCAATTTTGTCTCATGCAAGCGCCTGGCTATATGCGTGCTCCAAGGTTAGCAACTGCCACATTCGGGTTGCACTTGGCTCTTCACCTCTTCGAGAAGACGAACAATGATGTTACTACTACTGCTTCTACAGTATCGAATCCACTGCTGCATGTCCGTCCACCGCGAGCGGGAGGAATAGCTTGTTGTAGTACTATAAGCAAAAGCCTATCCTCGTCTGCGAGCCACCGCGCGCATGGGCGAGGGAGAAGGCATGTAGTAGTAAAATCAAGCTTCTCCTCGTTGTACGAGTTGACGCGACACATCATAGCACTGGCCCCACATGGTCGCCTCTAAACTTGGCTGAAAGACCCGCAGTGTACAATACTCCATTTGCTGCAACCTCTAACATTTACCCCACCACAAATTAAAATATATATTCCTGTCTTGACCAGATGAGCGTGCAAACTAGAATCACCAGGATGACAGGTAGGGCCAGAAGATTATTTTAATCAAAAAAATATAGCATGGAGCCGACCCCAATGATTTTAAGCTTACATGCACGGTACACGCTATCCTAGACTACTCTACACATGAAACTGCCACACGAGTGTCCGGGCTGCGCTTGGCTCTTCGCCTATTCGGGAAGTCTAACAAAATGATGGAGTACTACTGCAGTGGAGGAGTACTACAGTATGCTTCTGGCCATCTGACACCGATTGAACTGCTGCATGTCCACCGCGTACGGGAGGGAGAGCGTGTAGCGAACGAAAGCTTCTCCTAGTCCTGCCAGCCACCACGCTCATGGGTGAGGGAGGGACGCAGCTTCATTGACTTACTGCTCCTTCCTTTGCGTCCATGACAGGTGGGCCCAACAGGTCGGTGGCCCACCTGTCATGCAGCCAAAGGTAGGTGCGGTTAAGGCGAGAGGGCGTTGTAGTAATCAAACTTCTCAGTCTTGTACGAGTTGACACGACACATCAAAGCACTGCACTCGATATATTTCAATAATTTTCGTTTACTGATGCATTAATTACAACGCATGCATGCATGCCGTGACTCTCCTTTTGATACTTGCATGTGTTGATTTAATGCACCTTGAAGTAGTATGAATATGTGACGGTAAAGCTTTGTAATGCCCCGGCCCTAATAAAGTGAGAGATGGTTGTGCACGAGGAGGGCGAGATCATGCAGACGGAATAGGACCCGATGATGGAGCTCTCTATGGTCTCGATGGACCTCACCTTGCTCCACTACCCCTTGTGCCTCTGCCCCTTGAAGCCTCCAGTGTATGAGGTTCGAATACACCTCGTCCGTTTGGCTGATCGAGCAAGGTGCAGGTTTCTTGATTGATGTGTTGTTCGACTGATTTGTGCAGTGCAAGGGAGGGCACCTGGCTTGTGCGGACTGCCGCGTCGAGCGCCCCGGGAACCAGCGGCAGTGCCAGAAGTGCGAGCGCAGTGGTGGCTTCGACGTGCGGAACACGGCGGTGGACGCCGTCCTCTCCTCGGTGAGGGTGGAGTGCCCGCACGAAGGCTGTGGGCTCTACGTCACTTACCACAAGCTCGCCGATCACCAGAGCGTGTGTCCGCTCGCGCCGTGCAAATGCCCCGTGCCCGTCTGCGGCTACGAAGGCCCGCCGCCGGTGCTCTCCCACCACATCAGCACCATGCATCCCATGCCCATGCACAGGATCCAGTACGGCAAGGCGCTCCAGCTGCAAGTGCCACTGTCGGAGCCACGGCTCTTGCTATTCATGGAGGAGGACGGCCGCACGTTTTTCTTGGTCGGCGGCGTGCTCGACATCGGCACGCCTATCGCCGTGTCGGTCATCTGCATTAGTGCAGGGGCGTCCCCACTGCCGCACTACGTGGCCAAGCTGTTGGCGAACGGCCCGCCGGGGGAGCCCAAAGGCAGGACCGACGCCGTGAAGGTGGAAATGGAGGTGACAAGCAGCAGGGATCCCGGCGACGTCGCCGTGCAGGAGCTGACCTTCTTCACAGTTCCGCCCAAGCTGCTGGCCGGGGCTAAGCTGGTGTCCCTCCACATTCAGATTGACAAGCTCACATCCCAAATGATTCTACAGTGCCTTCTATTTATCTTAGTAATATGCTAATATTGGGGTTAGCTCGGTCTACTTTAGCTTAAGAGATGGTGGGTTTTGGTGGCGATGCAGCAATTACCTCGACATCAGATCTACAGTGAAAGTAAGTTTGAACAGTCGAATGGATATTTTGTGTCTGTTGGATATAAAGATCCTTTGGGTAAGAAGTAACAGCTTATATGCTTTTTTTTGAAACGGAACAGCGATACTAGTATAATTTTTGTTGACATGCACTAATATTTTCGAAACGGACGTCGGGCTGTAGCTAGAAGGGCGGTTGGGATGCGGCATCGGCCCATACCACGGTGACCCCCGATTGGGACGCACCGACTGTGGATTTTCTCCCTCGCCAATGTCGACCGCGTCTACGCAGAACATTGTTCCCTTCCCCCAGCCGCGGGATCAGGCCGGATATGTGACCAGCGGTGTGGCCACCGTCGTTCTATGCTTGTGAAGAGAGCAACCCAAGCAAGCAGGCTTGTAGCTTAGGCTCCTGCTAGTGTATATATAGTGGTTTTATTTTTCTCTCCATATCAACCATTTTATATTGCGTACGTGTCATTGAAGAGTGAAATGATGGTTGCTTCTTCCGACTAACTTACTGTGTGATTTGACTGCTCCTTTAGTGGCCCCTACACGTACTCCCCCTACGTGTATGCAACAGTCACACGTACACATGGACGCAAAAACGCGCGCGACGCCCTAATGCATGCATGTCCGAGCACACGACGGAACACACACGGTCACGCTCAAGTGCTCAACCTACATGTGCATGCACACACATACTCAGCCAGGGTGAGCTAGTGACCATATAAACACCAGAAAATGTATATATTGAGCGCAATGAGCATATTATGAAGTCCACTGACCGTATTTTTACAAATATACAGTGACAGACAGTGTATTTATCTCATTTGAAATTAAGCCATATTAACCGAAGAGGAGGCAGTATGGACTAGCATTACTTTGATGTGTCCCGTCAACTTGCCGAACAAGGATAAGCTTGCAGGACGGGAGAAGCTTGCGCGCGGTGGCTCGCAGGACAAGGAGAAACTTTTGACTAATGCAAGCTGTCCTTCGCTCAGGCGGTGGACGTGCAACAGTTAATTCGGTGTCAGATTGCCAGAAGCATACACTGTACTAGTACTATTATTGTTGCACTTCCCGAAGAGGTGAACAGCCAAGCGCAAAGTTTACTAGTACTAGTACTACTACTATAGTCTATAGAAGTATGTACTACTATACTAGTACTAGGAACTAGATGGAGGAGCGTCTGCACTCTTATTATATTTTTAAAATGTGATAAAGCAATCTTCAACACATTTGGTTCTCTTCGAGGGTTCTCGCATGTGATAATGGAAGTTGATTGCATGGAACACTCGCCACAATTCTCACTTAATTCTGGCTCATATCCTGTTACAAATAGGAGCGCTCGGTAATATTTCCTCTTTTTTTTGTTATTCAGCATGTAAACAGGTCAGCAAACCTTGCGGCGCATCTTTGTGCGAACCGTGCTTGGTGCACTTTGAATGTGGCCGAGAGCTGGCTTGATGAAACACCTCGCTTCCTACTTCTTTTTTTGTGGGGTACCTCGCTTCCTAGTGACCAGTGTCTTGGCTGATCGTCCTAAGAATGCTTATATATGAATAAAGCTCTCTCATTTACCCACAAAAAAGATTAAGCCATATTAACCGGAAAGGAGGGAGTATGGACTAGCACTACTTGTTGGTGTGCCCCATCAACTCGCAGAACGAGGAGAAGCTTGCAGGACAAGGTGAAGCTCGCTTATGCCTTTTGACTAATGCAACGTACCCTCGCCCAGGCGGTGGACATGCATCAGTTCATTCGGTGTCAGATTGCCAGAGGCATACACTGTAGTACCGAACATGCGGAGTACCATCATTATTCGACTTCACGAAGAGGCGAAGAGCCAAGCGCAAGGTTTAGTAGTACGAGTAGTACTACTACTAGGACCGCATGGTGGAGCCTCTGTACTCTTATTTTTCTTAATCTCTGATAAAGTACACATTTATTCCGGAGAAGGGCGGAAAACGGCAGCCCAACATGTAATGATGATATCGATCAACCATGCTCGAATATATCTTGGCCTCCGTGCGAGCCCGTCTGTGTGTTCTCGCTCCTCGTCTCTCTCAAGGAATGGCAGGTTGGCCATTTTGCCGTCAATTGAGATCGGTTTGCTCACACTCCGGTCGCACATGTCAGTGATATGCCAAGAGGAGGTGCGTTGACCGACTGGCCATAGGCGTACTTGGTTTTGCACCTTCATACTACTCCTCCCTCCGTCATAGTTTACAGGGCGCGCTTCATTATGATGCATTTCTCTCAATGCATTTCCACCACCAGAGAGACTTTAGACGCGTTTGGTTTAATGCTCAATTAATTAGGGTGTGGTAACCGCAATTTTCTCTCGATGTAGTACTACGGAGTGGAGTAAGTGCATGCATGTGCGTACCCGGGGTGGAAGCACTACATGCATGTGTGTACGCATTATTTCCTCTAGTAATAGACGCCTTGCTATAACTACCAATGCTATTTTTCAGGCCGATCGCTAGTCGCCTTGGTCCCAGAGATTTTTTTTCTCTTTTTCTGAAGCGCGCTCTATAAACAGTGACGGATGGAGTAGTATGAGCGGATTCAAAGAAGAGCGTATTGATGGTTGCTTCTTCCGAGCAACTTACAGTGGGAAAGGTGGGGCTTATGATTTGACTGCTCATTACTCACTATTAATGCGGCACAACGACCGGTCTGAGTATCCCATGCGGCTGTGCACTACCCCCTCGGTTCTTAAATATACTCCGGAGTATTTGTCTTTCTAGAGATTTCAACGAGTGACTACTCAAATATTTGTCTTTTTAGAGATTCAAATGGACTACTACATACGGATGTATATAGACATACTTTAGAGTGTAGATTCACTCATTTTGCTCTGTATGTAGTCACTTGTTGAAATATCTAGAAAGACAAATATTTAGGAACGGAGGGAGTACACATACGAAGCAAAATGAGTGAATCTACACTCTAAAATATGCCTATTTGAAATTTGTAAAAAGACAAATATTGTTGATGACAGTTGCGACGACAAAAAAGAAGCATATTCCTTGTCCTAAGGGAAGATAACAACACGGTTGTGTTTGTCTAAAACGGTGTGAGGACGAGATTGCAATATGGAAAGTACGCCGGACGAGCTACGTTTTGTGTAAAGAACTATGGAAGATCCACATGCAGTGACGTGGGAAGACGGGCAGTGGAGCAAGGCCGGAGGGGATACCTGGAGGTCATCGGGATGTAACTAGGTGAGCGGCGGCGGGCGGAATCTGCCCCATACTGTGGCAGCGAGCAGGTGGCGTAGGCCCTACCGCGCCGGAGCTTGGTCAGAGAGAACGGCCTGTACCGCAGATCGGGACGTGCTGCCTCGGTGTTGTCAAATGGAGAAACGATGCACGTCCTCCCTTTCCGCCGGTGGACGGGATGCTGCCGGATCAGTGACCAATGGTGAGAGAGAGAGAGGCCACCGCAGCCTTGTGTGAGATACTCTGAAGAGAGACAAACCAGGCAGGGAGGCTCCATTGTATATAGTGGAGCGGACTACCTTTTTCTCCATAAAAATCGTTTTATATTCTGTGTACATGCCATTGAGCGATATAACTTTATTTAAAAATAACGCGCCAACGCATCAAGTCAAACTTTGTTTCGTGCACGCGTGGTACACGACCTCCGTAGGTAAACAACCGCTACACGCATTCAAATTAGCACGTGGGCTACCATTTCGTACAGAAATGAGCTCCATCGTGTACCCGTGCTGGTGTGGCTGGGCACGAAGCGTGAGTACGTGCACGGTGCACCTATTCTCTTCTTGTATACGTACACCACCTACGTGGCGTTGTGTGAGAGAGATACAAACGTAGAGAGATATAGTGTGTGGGTTCGTGAGGGGGGGGGGGGGGGGGGGGGGGGGGGGGGGGGGGGGGGGGGGGGGGGGGGGGGGGGGGGGGGGGGGGGGGGGGGGGGGGGGGGGGGGGGGGGGGGGGGGGGGGGGGGGGGGGGGGGGGGGGGGGGGGGGGGGGGGGGGGGGGGGGGGGGGGGGGGGGGGGGGGGGGGGGGGGGGGGGGGGGGGGGGGGGGGGGGGGGGGGGGGGGGGGGGGGGGGGGGGGGGGGGGGGGGGGGGGGGGGGGGGGGGGGGGGGGGGGGGGGGGGGGGGGGGGGGGGGGGGGGGGGGGGGGGGGGGGGGGGGGGGGGGGGGGGGGGGGGGGGGGGGGGGGGGGGGGGGGGGGGGGGGGGGGGGGGGGGGGGGGGGGGGGGGGGGGGGGGGGGGGGGGGGGGGGGGGGGGGGGGGGGGGGGGGGGGGGGGGGGGGGGGGGGGGGGGGGGGGGGGGGGGGGGGGGGGGGGGGGGGGGGGGGGGGGGGGGGGGGGGGGGGGGGGGGGGGGGGGGGGGGGGGGGGGGGGGGGGGGGGGGGGGGGGGGGGGGGGGGGGGGGGGGGGGGGGGGGGGGGGGGGGGGGGGGGGGGGGGGGGGGGGGGGGGGGGGGGGGGGGGGGGGGGGGGGGGGGGGGGGGGGGGGGGGGGGGGGGGGGGGGGGGGGGGGGGGGGGGGGGGGGGGGGGGGGGGGGGGGGGGGGGGGGGGGGGGGGGGGGGGGGGGGGGGGGGGGGGGGGGGGGGGGGGGGGGGGGGGGGGGGGGGGGGGGGGGGGGGGGGGGGGGGGGGGGGGGGGGGGGGGGGGGGGGGGGGGGGGGGGGGGGGGGGGGGGGGGGGGGGGGGGGGGGGGGGGGGGGGGGGGGGGGGGGGGGGGGGGGGGGGGGGGGGGGGGGGGGGGGGGGGGGGGGGGGGGGGGGGGGGGGGGGGGGGGGGGGGGGGGGGGGGGGGGGGGGGGGGGGGGGGGGGGGGGGGGGGGGGGGGGGGGGGGGGGGGGGGGGGGGGGGGGGGGGGGGGGGGGGGGGGGGGGGGGGGGGGGGGGGGGGGGGGGGGGGGGGGGGGGGGGGGGGGGGGGGGGGGGGGGGGGGGGGGGGGGGGGGGGGGGGGGGGGGGGGGGGGGGGGGGGGGGGGGGGGGGGGGGGGGGGGGGGGGGGGGGGGGGGGGGGGGGGGGGGGGGGGGGGGGGGGGGGGGGGGGGATATTAACATTTTCCAAATAAGATATTAACATGTTTTTCATCAATATTTTTAAGATACAACATTAAAATATTTTTAATACATGGTCAACTTTTTTCTATGCAACTTTTTCTATGCAAATTTTTTCTATACTATACATGATACAACATTAAAAGTATAAAAAACTAAAAAACAGAAGAAAAAACTAGCTAGTAAAAAAATATCTATGCAAATTCCATCGTTCATCTACATACATACATACATTGTATACATAGATACATATACTAAGCATCTACAACATCTAGTGAAAAAAACAATCTATGAAAAAAAGATGAACAAAATTAAGGAGGGAGGCTCACCGGCCGAGATCGTCGGGGCGGAGGGAGGCGGGGAGGACGCCGGAGACAGAGGAGCGGCGCCGGAGACGGAGGAGGACGCCGGAGGCGGGGAGGAGCGGCGCCGGCGCAGGCTCGGGCCGCGGTGGCTTGTGGAGTAGCGGTCGTCGATCGCGAGGCGGGCGCGTGCGGAGGAGCGGCGGTGGCGGGCAGCGTGGCAGCGTCGGCGTGGGCTCGGGCGGCGCTTGGGAGCAGAGCGGCCGGACGGCGACGTCGAGGTCCGGCAGCCTGGCGGCGTCATGGTCTTCGGTGCCGTCGGGGGAAACTAGATGAGTTTGGAAATTTTGCTTAGTGCTGCTTATATACAGAGACCTTTAGTCCCGGTTGGTGGCTCCAACCGGGACTAAAGGTGAATTTCACCAGGCCGAGCGGCGGGAAGCCCAGGCCTTTAGTCCCGGTTGGTGGCTCCAACCGGGACTAAAGGGTTGGTCCTGGCATGGTGGAAGTTTAGTCCCACCTCACCAAGCGAGAGGCACTCGCACCTATTTATAAGCCCCGCTGCGATATACATCCCGCGCTCCTCTCTAAAGCAGGTAGTACATGCCTAACATTCCTCTCTGCCCTCTGGGCCTACTTGCCCTGCGGGCCTGCATCCTGGCCTATATATAGTTGGGTTTCTAGTTGTATGCAGGCCGTGGTGGCCTAGTAGGCGGGCATTTTTTTTATTTTTTGCATATGTTATGTCAATTTTTTAGTCCCGGTTGGTGGCTCCAACCGGGACTAAAGGTCTTTTCCAGTTTTTTTTGTTTTTTGCTTTATTTTTTTCTTTTGTTTCTACTTACAACCAAATATTTAGAGTTTTTGAGTGAATCTTTTTGGTTTAGGTCACAAAAATTATAAACTTTCTGTTAGTGCTAGTAGTTTTTAAATTTGAATAGTTTAAATTTGAATTCTTTGAAATTTGTGTGAATCACTAGTTTGTGAATAACTTTACTTTAAAAACTACCAGTGCAACCCGCGCATTTGCGCGGCTAGATTTGTTACATATTTTTTAATTGAGTTTTATTGTTTCTAAACATATTGGGGGGGGGGGGGGGGGGGGGGGGGGGGGGGGGGGGGGGGGGGGGGGGGGGGGGGGGGGGGGGGGGGGGGGGGGGGGGGGGGGGGGGGGGGGGGGGGGGGGGGGGGGGGGGGGGGGGGGGGGGGGGGGGGGGGGGGGGGGGGGGGGGGGGGGGGGGGGGGGGGGGGGGGGGGGGGGGGGGGGGGGGGGGGGGGGGGGGGGGGGGGGGGGGGGGGGGGGGGGGGGGGGGGGGGGGGGGGGGGGGGGGGGGGGGGGGGGGGGGGGGGGGGGGGGGGGGGGGGGGGGGGGGGGGGGGGGGGGGGGGGGGGGGGGGGGGGGGGGGGGGGGGGGGGGGGGGGGGGGGGGGGGGGGGGGGGGGGGGGGGGGGGGGGGGGGGGGGGGGGGGGGGGGGGGGGGGGGGGGGGGGGGGGGGGGGGGGGGGGGGGGGGGGGGGGGGGGGGGGGGGGGGGGGGGGGGGGGGGGGGGGGGGGGGGGGGGGGGGGGGGGGGGGGGGGGGGGGGGGGGGGGGGGGGGGGGGGGGGGGGGGGGGGGGGGGGGGGGGGGGGGGGGGGGGGGGGGGGGGGGGGGGGGGGGGGGGGGGGGGGGGGGGGGGGGGGGGGGGGGGGGGGGGGGGGGGGGGGGGGGGGGGGGGGGGGGGGGGGGGGGGGGGGGGGGGGGGGGGGGGGGGGGGGGGGGGGGGGGGGGGGGGGGGGGGGGGGGGGGGGGGGGGGGGGGGGGGGGGGGGGGGGGGGGGGGGGGGGGGGGGGGGGGGGGGGGGGGGGGGGGGGGGGGGGGGGGGGGGGGGGGGGGGGGGGGGGGGGGGGGGGGGGGGGGGGGGGGGGGGGGGGGGGGGGGGGGGGGGGGGGGGGGGGGGGGGGGGGGGGGGGGGGGGGGGGGGGGGGGGGGGGGGGGGGGGGGGGGGGGGGGGGGGGGGGGGGGGGGGGGGGGGGGGGGGGGGGGGGGGGGGGGGGGGGGGGGGGGGGGGGGGGGGGGGGGGGGGGGGGGGGGGGGGGGGGGGGGGGGGGGGGGGGGGGGGGGGGGGGGGGGGGGGGGGGGGGGGGGGGGGGGGGGGGGGGGGGGGGGGGGGGGGGGGGGGGGGGGGGGGGGGGGGGGGGGGGGGGGGGGGGGGGGGGGGGGGGGGGGGGGGGGGGGGGGGGGGGGGGGGGGGGGGGGGGGGGGGGGGGGGGGGGGGGGGGGGGGGGGGGGGGGGGGGGGGGGGGGGGGGGGGGGGGGGGGGGGGGGGGGGGGGGGGGGGGGGGGGGGGGGGGGGGGGGGGGGGGGGGGGGGGGGGGGGGGGGGGGGGGGGGGGGGGGGGGGGGGGGGGGGGGGGGGGGGGGGGGGGGGGGGGGGGGGGGGGGGGGGGGGGGGGGGGGGGGGGGGGGGGGGGGGGGGGGGGGGGGGGGGGGGGGGGGGGGGGGGGGGGGGGGGGGGGGGGGGGGGGGGGGGGGGGGGGGGGGGGGGGGGGGGGGGGGGGGGGGGGGGGGGGGGGGGGGGGGGGGGGGGGGGGGGGGGGGGGGGGGGGGGGGGGGGGGGGGGGGGGGGGGGGGGGGGGGGGGGGGGGGGGGGGGGGGGGGGGGGGGGGGGGGGGGGGGGGGGGGGGGGGGGGGGGGGGGGGGGGGGGGGGGGGGGGGGGGGGGGGGGGGGGGGGGGGGGGGGGGGGGGGGGGGGGGGGGGGGGGGGGGGGGGGGGGGGGGGGGGGGGGGGGGGGGGGGGGGGGGGGGGGGGGGGGGGGGGGGGGGGGGGGGGGGGGGGGGGGGGGGGGGGGGGGGGGGGGGGGGGGGGGGGGGGGGGGGGGGGGGGGGGGGGGGGGGGGGGGGGGGGGGGGGGGGGGGGGGGGGGGGGGGGGGGGGGGGGGGGGGGGGGGGGGGGGGGGGGGGGGGGGGGGGGGGGGGGGGGGGGGGGGGGGGGGGGGGGGGGGGGGGGGGGGGGGGGGGGGGGGGGGGGGGGGGGGGGGGGGGGGGGGGGGGGGGGGGGGGGGGGGGGGGGGGGGGGGGGGGGGGGGGGGGGGGGGGGGGGGGGGGGGGGGGGGGGGGGGGGGGGGGGGGGGGGGGGGGGGGGGGGGGGGGGGGGGGGGGGGGGGGGGGGGGGGGGGGGGGGGGGGGGGGGGGGGGGGGGGGGGGGGGGGGGGGGGGGGGGGGGGGGGGGGGGGGGGGGGGGGGGGGGGGGGGGGGGGGGGGGGGGGGGGGGGGGGGGGGGGGGGGGGGGGGGGGGGGGGGGGGGGGGGGGGGGGGGGGGGGGGGGGGGGGGGGGGGGGGGGGGGGGGGGGGGGGGGGGGGGGGGGGGGGGGGGGGGGGGGGGGGGGGGGGGGGGGGGGGGGGGGGGGGGGGGGGGGGGGGGGGGGGGGGGGGGGGGGGGGGGGGGGGGGGGGGGGGGGGGGGGGGGGGGGGGGGGGGGGGGGGGGGGGGGGGGGGGGGGGGGGGGGGGGGGGGGGGGGGGGGGGGGGGGGGGGGGGGGGGGGGGGGGGGGGGGGGGGGGGGGGGGGGGGGGGGGGGGGGGGGGGGGGGGGGGGGGGGGGGGGGGGGGGGGGGGGGGGGGGGGGGGGGGGGGGGGGGGGGGGGGGGGGGGGGGGGGGGGGGGGGGGGGGGGGGGGGGGGGGGGGGGGGGGGGGGGGGGGGGGGGGGGGGGGGGGGGGGGGGGGGGGGGGGGGGGGGGGGGGGGGGGGGGGGGGGGGGGGGGGGGGGGGGGGGGGGGGGGGGGGGGGGGGGGGGGGGGGGGGGGGGGGGGGGGGGGGGGGGGGGGGGGGGGGGGGGGGGGGGGGGGGGGGGGGGGGGGGGGGGGGGGGGGGGGGGGGGGGGGGGGGGGGGGGGGGGGGGGGGGGGGGGGGGGGGGGGGGGGGGGGGGGGGGGGGGGGGGGGGGGGGGGGGGGGGGGGGGGGGGGGGGGGGGGGGGGGGGGGGGGGGGGGGGGGGGGGGGGGGGGGGGGGGGGGGGGGGGGGGGGGGGGGGGGGGGGGGGGGGGGGGGGGGGGGGGGGGGGGGGGGGGGGGGGGGGGGGGGGGGGGGGGGGGGGGGGGGGGGGGGGGGGGGGGGGGGGGGGGGGGGGGGGGGGGGGGGGGGGGGGGGGGGGGGGGGGGGGGGGGGGGGGGGGGGGGGGGGGGGGGGGGGGGGGGGGGGGGGGGGGGGGGGGGGGGGGGGGGGGGGGGGGGGGGGGGGGGGGGGGGGGGGGGGGGGGGGGGGGGGGGGGGGGGGGGGGGGGGGGGGGGGGGGGGGGGGGGGGGGGGGGGGGGGGGGGGGGGGGGGGGGGGGGGGGGGGGGGGGGGGGGGGGGGGGGGGGGGGGGGGGGGGGGGGGGGGGGGGGGGGGGGGGGGGGGGGGGGGGGGGGGGGGGGGGGGGGGGGGGGGGGGGGGGGGGGGGGGGGGGGGGGGGGGGGGGGGGGGGGGGGGGGGGGGGGGGGGGGGGGGGGGGGGGGGGGGGGGGGGGGGGGGGGGGGGGGGGGGGGGGGGGGGGGGGGGGGGGGGGGGGGGGGGGGGGGGGGGGGGGGGGGGGGGGGGGGGGGGGGGGGGGGGGGGGGGGGGGGGGGGGGGGGGGGGGGGGGGGGGGGGGGGGGGGGGGGGGGGGGGGGGGGGGGGGGGGGGGGGGGGGGGGGGGGGGGGGGGGGGGGGGGGGGGGGGGGGGGGGGGGGGGGGGGGGGGGGGGGGGGGGGGGGGGGGGGGGGGGGGGGGGGGGGGGGGGGGGGGGGGGGGGGGGGGGGGGGGGGGGGGGGGGGGGGGGGGGGGGGGGGGGGGGGGGGGGGGGGGGGGGGGGGGGGGGGGGGGGGGGGGGGGGGGGGGGGGGGGGGGGGGGGGGGGGGGGGGGGGGGGGGGGGGGGGGGGGGGGGGGGGGGGGGGGGGGGGGGGGGGGGGGGGGGGGGGGGGGGGGGGGGGGGGGGGGGGGGGGGGGGGGGGGGGGGGGGGGGGGGGGGGGGGGGGGGGGGGGGGGGGGGGGGGGGGGGGGGGGGGGGGGGGGGGGGGGGGGGGGGGGGGGGGGGGGGGGGGGGGGGGGGGGGGGGGGGGGGGGGGGGGGGGGGGGGGGGGGGGGGGGGGGGGGGGGGGGGGGGGGGGGGGGGGGGGGGGGGGGGGGGGGGGGGGGGGGGGGGGGGGGGGGGGGGGGGGGGGGGGGGGGGGGGGGGGGGGGGGGGGGGGGGGGGGGGGGGGGGGGGGGGGGGGGGGGGGGGGGGGGGGGGGGGGGGGGGGGGGGGGGGGGGGGGGGGGGGGGGGGGGGGGGGGGGGGGGGGGGGGGGGGGGGGGGGGGGGGGGGGGGGGGGGGGGGGGGGGGGGGGGGGGGGGGGGGGGGGGGGGGGGGGGGGGGGGGGGGGGGGGGGGGGGGGGGGGGGGGGGGGGGGGGGGGGGGGGGGGGGGGGGGGGGGGGGGGGGGGGGGGGGGGGGGGGGGGGGGGGGGGGGGGGGGGGGGGGGGGGGGGGGGGGGGGGGGGGGGGGGGGGGGGGGGGGGGGGGGGGGGGGGGGGGGGGGGGGGGGGGGGGGGGGGGGGGGGGGGGGGGGGGGGGGGGGGGGGGGGGGGGGGGGGGGGGGGGGGGGGGGGGGGGGGGGGGGGGGGGGGGGGGGGGGGGGGGGGGGGGGGGGGGGGGGGGGGGGGGGGGGGGGGGGGGGGGGGGGGGGGGGGGGGGGGGGGGGGGGGGGGGGGGGGGGGGGGGGGGGGGGGGGGGGGGGGGGGGGGGGGGGGGGGGGGGGGGGGGGGGGGGGGGGGGGGGGGGGGGGGGGGGGGGGGGGGGGGGGGGGGGGGGGGGGGGGGGGGGGGGGGGGGGGGGGGGGGGGGGGGGGGGGGGGGGGGGGGGGGGGGGGGGGGGGGGGGGGGGGGGGGGGGGGGGGGGGGGGGGGGGGGGGGGGGGGGGGGGGGGGGGGGGGGGGGGGGGGGGGGGGGGGGGGGGGGGGGGGGGGGGGGGGGGGGGGGGGGGGGGGGGGGGGGGGGGGGGGGGGGGGGGGGGGGGGGGGGGGGGGGGGGGGGGGGGGGGGGGGGGGGGGGGGGGGGGGGGGGGGGGGGGGGGGGGGGGGGGGGGGGGGGGGGGGGGGGGGGGGGGGGGGGGGGGGGGGGGGGGGGGGGGGGGGGGGGGGGGGGGGGGGGGGGGGGGGGGGGGGGGGGGGGGGGGGGGGGGGGGGGGGGGGGGGGGGGGGGGGGGGGGGGGGGGGGGGGGGGGGGGGGGGGGGGGGGGGGGGGGGGGGGGGGGGGGGGGGGGGGGGGGGGGGGGGGGGGGGGGGGGGGGGGGGGGGGGGGGGGGGGGGGGGGGGGGGGGGGGGGGGGGGGGGGGGGGGGGGGGGGGGGGGGGGGGGGGGGGGGGGGGGGGGGGGGGGGGGGGGGGGGGGGGGGGGGGGGGGGGGGGGGGGGGGGGGGGGGGGGGGGGGGGGGGGGGGGGGGGGGGGGGGGGGGGGGGGGGGGGGGGGGGGGGGGGGGGGGGGGGGGGGGGGGGGGGGGGGGGGGGGGGGGGGGGGGGGGGGGGGGGGGGGGGGGGGGGGGGGGGGGGGGGGGGGGGGGGGGGGGGGGGGGGGGGGGGGGGGGGGGGGGGGGGGGGGGGGGGGGGGGGGGGGGGGGGGGGGGGGGGGGGGGGGGGGGGGGGGGGGGGGGGGGGGGGGGGGGGGGGGGGGGGGGGGGGGGGGGGGGGGGGGGGGGGGGGGGGGGGGGGGGGGGGGGGGGGGGGGGGGGGGGGGGGGGGGGGGGGGGGGGGGGGGGGGGGGGGGGGGGGGGGGGGGGGGGGGGGGGGGGGGGGGGGGGGGGGGGGGGGGGGGGGGGGGGGGGGGGGGGGGGGGGGGGGGGGGGGGGGGGGGGGGGGGGGGGGGGGGGGGGGGGGGGGGGGGGGGGGGGGGGGGGGGGGGGGGGGGGGGGGGGGGGGGGGGGGGGGGGGGGGGGGGGGGGGGGGGGGGGGGGGGGGGGGGGGGGGGGGGGGGGGGGGGGGGGGGGGGGGGGGGGGGGGGGGGGGGGGGGGGGGGGGGGGGGGGGGGGGGGGGGGGGGGGGGGGGGGGGGGGGGGGGGGGGGGGGGGGGGGGGGGGGGGGGGGGGGGGGGGGGGGGGGGGGGGGGGGGGGGGGGGGGGGGGGGGGGGGGGGGGGGGGGGGGGGGGGGGGGGGGGGGGGGGGGGGGGGGGGGGGGGGGGGGGGGGGGGGGGGGGGGGGGGGGGGGGGGGGGGGGGGGGGGGGGGGGGGGGGGGGGGGGGGGGGGGGGGGGGGGGGGGGGGGGGGGGGGGGGGGGGGGGGGGGGGGGGGGGGGGGGGGGGGGGGGGGGGGGGGGGGGGGGGGGGGGGGGGGGGGGGGGGGGGGGGGGGGGGGGGGGGGGGGGGGGGGGGGGGGGGGGGGGGGGGGGGGGGGGGGGGGGGGGGGGGGGGGGGGGGGGGGGGGGGGGGGGGGGGGGGGGGGGGGGGGGGGGGGGGGGGGGGGGGGGGGGGGGGGGGGGGGGGGGGGGGGGGGGGGGGGGGGGGGGGGGGGGGGGGGGGGGGGGGGGGGGGGGGGGGGGGGGGGGGGGGGGGGGGGGGGGGGGGGGGGGGGGGGGGGGGGGGGGGGGGGGGGGGGGGGGGGGGGGGGGGGGGGGGGGGGGGGGGGGGGGGGGGGGGGGGGGGGGGGGGGGGGGGGGGGGGGGGGGGGGGGGGGGGGGGGGGGGGGGGGGGGGGGGGGGGGGGGGGGGGGGGGGGGGGGGGGGGGGGGGGGGGGGGGGGGGGGGGGGGGGGGGGGGGGGGGGGGGGGGGGGGGGGGGGGGGGGGGGGGGGGGGGGGGGGGGGGGGGGGGGGGGGGGGGGGGGGGGGGGGGGGGGGGGGGGGGGGGGGGGGGGGGGGGGGGGGGGGGGGGGGGGGGGGGGGGGGGGGGGGGGGGGGGGGGGGGGGGGGGGGGGGGGGGGGGGGGGGGGGGGGGGGGGGGGGGGGGGGGGGGGGGGGGGGGGGGGGGGGGGGGGGGGGGGGGGGGGGGGGGGGGGGGGGGGGGGGGGGGGGGGGGGGGGGGGGGGGGGGGGGGGGGGGGGGGGGGGGGGGGGGGGGGGGGGGGGGGGGGGGGGGGGGGGGGGGGGGGGGGGGGGGGGGGGGGGGGGGGGGGGGGGGGGGGGGGGGGGGGGGGGGGGGGGGGGGGGGGGGGGGGGGGGGGGGGGGGGGGGGGGGGGGGGGGGGGGGGGGGGGGGGGGGGGGGGGGGGGGGGGGGGGGGGGGGGGGGGGGGGGGGGGGGGGGGGGGGGGGGGGGGGGGGGGGGGGGGGGGGGGGGGGGGGGGGGGGGGGGGGGGGGGGGGGGGGGGGGGGGGGGGGGGGGGGGGGGGGGGGGGGGGGGGGGGGGGGGGGGGGGGGGGGGGGGGGGGGGGGGGGGGGGGGGGGGGGGGGGGGGGGGGGGGGGGGGGGGGGGGGGGGGGGGGGGGGGGGGGGGGGGGGGGGGGGGGGGGGGGGGGGGGGGGGGGGGGGGGGGGGGGGGGGGGGGGGGGGGGGGGGGGGGGGGGGGGGGGGGGGGGGGGGGGGGGGGGGGGGGGGGGGGGGGGGGGGGGGGGGGGGGGGGGGGGGGGGGGGGGGGGGGGGGGGGGGGGGGGGGGGGGGGGGGGGGGGGGGGGGGGGGGGGGGGGGGGGGGGGGGGGGGGGGGGGGGGGGGGGGGGGGGGGGGGGGGGGGGGGGGGGGGGGGGGGGGGGGGGGGGGGGGGGGGGGGGGGGGGGGGGGGGGGGGGGGGGGGGGGGGGGGGGGGGGGGGGGGGGGGGGGGGGGGGGGGGGGGGGGGGGGGGGGGGGGGGGGGGGGGGGGGGGGGGGGGGGGGGGGGGGGGGGGGGGGGGGGGGGGGGGGGGGGGGGGGGGGGGGGGGGGGGGGGGGGGGGGGGGGGGGGGGGGGGGGGGGGGGGGGGGGGGGGGGGGGGGGGGGGGGGGGGGGGGGGGGGGGGGGGGGGGGGGGGGGGGGGGGGGGGGGGGGGGGGGGGGGGGGGGGGGGGGGGGGGGGGGGGGGGGGGGGGGGGGGGGGGGGGGGGGGGGGGGGGGGGGGGGGGGGGGGGGGGGGGGGGGGGGGGGGGGGGGGGGGGGGGGGGGGGGGGGGGGGGGGGGGGGGGGGGGGGGGGGGGGGGGGGGGGGGGGGGGGGGGGGGGGGGGGGGGGGGGGGGGGGGGGGGGGGGGGGGGGGGGGGGGGGGGGGGGGGGGGGGGGGGGGGGGGGGGGGGGGGGGGGGGGGGGGGGGGGGGGGGGGGGGGGGGGGGGGGGGGGGGGGGGGGGGGGGGGGGGGGGGGGGGGGGGGGGGGGGGGGGGGGGGGGGGGGGGGGGGGGGGGGGGGGGGGGGGGGGGGGGGGGGGGGGGGGGGGGGGGGGGGGGGGGGGGGGGGGGGGGGGGGGGGGGGGGGGGGGGGGGGGGGGGGGGGGGGGGGGGGGGGGGGGGGGGGGGGGGGGGGGGGGGGGGGGGGGGGGGGGGGGGGGGGGGGGGGGGGGGGGGGGGGGGGGGGGGGGGGGGGGGGGGGGGGGGGGGGGGGGGGGGGGGGGGGGGGGGGGGGGGGGGGGGGGGGGGGGGGGGGGGGGGGGGGGGGGGGGGGGGGGGGGGGGGGGGGGGGGGGGGGGGGGGGGGGGGGGGGGGGGGGGGGGGGGGGGGGGGGGGGGGGGGGGGGGGGGGGGGGGGGGGGGGGGGGGGGGGGGGGGGGGGGGGGGGGGGGGGGGGGGGGGGGGGGGGGGGGGGGGGGGGGGGGGGGGGGGGGGGGGGGGGGGGGGGGGGGGGGGGGGGGGGGGGGGGGGGGGGGGGGGGGGGGGGGGGGGGGGGGGGGGGGGGGGGGGGGGGGGGGGGGGGGGGGGGGGGGGGGGGGGGGGGGGGGGGGGGGGGGGGGGGGGGGGGGGGGGGGGGGGGGGGGGGGGGGGGGGGGGGGGGGGGGGGGGGGGGGGGGGGGGGGGGGGGGGGGGGGGGGGGGGGGGGGGGGGGGGGGGGGGGGGGGGGGGGGGGGGGGGGGGGGGGGGGGGGGGGGGGGGGGGGGGGGGGGGGGGGGGGGGGGGGGGGGGGGGGGGGGGGGGGGGGGGGGGGGGGGGGGGGGGGGGGGGGGGGGGGGGGGGGGGGGGGGGGGGGGGGGGGGGGGGGGGGGGGGGGGGGGGGGGGGGGGGGGGGGGGGGGGGGGGGGGGGGGGGGGGGGGGGGGGGGGGGGGGGGGGGGGGGGGGGGGGGGGGGGGGGGGGGGGGGGGGGGGGGGGGGGGGGGGGGGGGGGGGGGGGGGGGGGGGGGGGGGGGGGGGGGGGGGGGGGGGGGGGGGGGGGGGGGGGGGGGGGGGGGGGGGGGGGGGGGGGGGGGGGGGGGGGGGGGGGGGGGGGGGGGGGGGGGGGGGGGGGGGGGGGGGCATAGACATGCCCATGATCAGGAAAACAGAACCATCATGCAACACTTGAGCCAGTCTTAGAGGCCAGACTAGGAATACTTTTTACCTTTTATTATTCCACACGTGCATATGAGTCTTCCTCCGAGCCTCGTTTTATTGTAGACTCGAGAACCATAGCAGTTATAGCATGAAACATAAACATAATTATGAACACAGAGATAAATAATAGCATTTATTATTGCCTCTAGGGCATATCTCCTACAATCCAGATCCTATCGGCCGAGTGGGGTTGACTACACACTGTGTTGCAGCGATTTCCTACGGCTCCACGACGACAGTTGTCACCGCAAGATCTTTGGGAGTATTCATCTCTCAAAATCTAGGGGTTGAGTTCGGTGCTGAGATGGAAATTATGGGCGACAACTTGACACAGAGGAATGGTTGTGCGGCGGCGGCGGCCACATCACATGTAGCTGCTGGGATTGCCGAAAAGTGGTGGCGATGACACTTGAGTGACTTTGATGGTGTTGCTACTCGAGCACCCGGTCGCAAGCTCCGGGGTGAAAACCTAGGTCTAACTCGAGCTGGTTATACCTGGCAATGACGATTTTTTTTACGTCGTTACCTTGTTTAAGGCATTGCTCGGATTGATTCTTCGGGTGAAAACCTAGATTGTGGCCTTGGTGATTGGATCCGATGACGGCGACGGCGACGCTTGAGTGTCGCTCCTTTATTGAAGGTGTTGCTGTTAAAGAATCTCGTCGTCTGTGTGGTGTTATGAGATGGTTTGTGCGGACATGGTCATTGTTGTAGTTTTGCCGATTGCGGATTTGATTCCTTTTGGGTTTTTTTTTCCTCGCCTACGCATAACTTTCGTCTTATATGACTTTGCTATTTGTGGTCGTGTTTTTTGTGTGCATGTGTTAGTGTTGACTGTGTGCATCCTAACTATGCAAACGTCAAGTGTGCCTTTTGGGCCTGTATCCATCTTTTTAGAGCCAACAAAATTCACCCTTTGTCCAAAAAAATATACGTAAGCACCGCTGCCGAAGGTTTGGACGAATGGAAACTGTCGGGTAATGCTCTATGGACCAGCCTGAATTTTCAGTGACCAATTCACCATTTCCCATCTGCAGCAAGCTTTTTTTTTGCTGCCTCCTTAAGGGGATACAAGTAGTAGCATCTGTTCAGACTCACAGACAACACACACCACACGCACGCACACCACACTCACACACCCTGCTGGGAGCCTAAACTAGACCTACACCTATATCCAGAGCGCCCGGTACAGGATTTCTATATCGTCATGGGGCTCACAGGCGCGGAGAGAGGCATTTTATTAGCGGAATACTGTTCATGTGAACAGTACCGCCGAGCACTGTGGTGAGACACACAGAATTCGTCCCCGCTGGGGATCGAACTCGGGGCGGGCTGGTGCGCCACTGCGCCCCCAGCCACTGAGCTACGGCTCAGTCCTCCATCTGCAGCAAGCTTCAGAAATCAAGGATAACATGAGACGTATCCGTTGGCACAACACTATGCGAATGGAAGATAATTGGTGGAGTACGAACAAAAGGCAGCCAATCGACTTGTCAAACCACAAAAGACGACAACAAAGTAAAGGAAGTTACAAAGACGCCGAACACTGCCAGCAACCTTTTATCCGAAGCCATGCCTACAAATTGAGCTTTCTTGCTCACTGTTACCAAGCATACTCCGAATTCCCCGGTATCCTCTTGTCAGACATCACAGCGAATCAAACGTTATCTCTTCTTCTCACTTTGTGCATTGAATCCTACTCGGGCCTTGTCGCTCGTCAGATGGCACTTTAAACGGAACAGCTACTACCACTGAAAGTTCTTGTCTGAAATGCTCATACTTCAGAGTCATCCTTGCGTCCGGGCAGGCGCTCCTCGCCTTCGGGGACGGGCCGTCCATGTCGCGCTGCGATTGGCGGGCAGAGCATGAGAGGACGGAGAGGGAGAGACGTGCCCAATTCGGACACACAAGGCTGAATTTTCAGAAAGCATCGTGCATGGAAGCAAGCCTTATCAGTCTCCCGAAAATATTCTCGCCACTTGTCACTTTCCTCTTCCTTGTGTTTTGGCATCTGAAGCAGTAGGAGGAGCTTCCGTTCCTGTCCGGCCCTCTCCCAATGGCTGGCTCCCGTTGTGGCCAAACTATGTCCAAGGAATAATGAACATGTCAGCACATGCACTTGACGAGAGATATTTTCTTGGATGATTTGCCATCCCTCAGTGGGCATAATAATTCGTTGCGAATTGCGATCGCTAGTGACCGCCTTTCAGTTCTCGTAAAAGAGAAAGAGAAACCACCTTGTAAGCAAGCACCCCGGCCTCTCAACCGTGCCATGGGTCATTGATCCTGCAGAAGCGGCAAGCAGAGTGGCAGACAGGCGTAGCCATCACCGGAAACTCCCAACAGAAAAAAGCAGCTGCCTTTTGGACTTGGAGATGGAACTAATCCCATTCGCTTGTGATTCCAATTAGGAAGAGCACTGCTCATTCATCACATGTCCAGCTTCTAGTCGTCTTGTCCCATCTCCATCTGGTTGGGAAGTTTTACTTTTACCATTAAGGAATTAACCTGATGGTGAAAAGCTCATCTCTCATCTCTGTCTGTCACATTCAGTTTGAAGTTACAGGGATAAGGTCAAAACAATAACTGAACTACAACTCAGGCTGGTTGCTGCAAGTACAAGATTCAGGGTGGGCTACTGTCACACTAAAGTGACACCACCACAGAACCTCTCCCTAACAGGGTAAGCTGCATGTTCCTGATTGCACATTTGTCACAATGGCCACCTTCCGGCTGTCAAATCATGTTGACAATTTTGTGCTATATTGCCGTCTCCACGAAGGAAAGAACAGCTGCAGAAGTAGGATTTCCCAAGATCTTGTTCAGATTATTAATGGACCTCGTCAGGGTTTCAGAACACACAACAGGTCAACACAATAACTGAGTTGGGGGCACAGATCATGATTTGAGAACTACTCCATGCCTAAGAAACATGATTACACCACCACTGGTGGTAGGACCATAAACAAACCTGTGTGCTCCAATGGAAGCCAAAGTTATTTATCTGTATTTTTTGCAGGACAAGACAAGTACTCCCTCCATCCCATAATATAAGAGCGTTTTTTACACTAGTGCGAAGGGAGTAGAAGCAAAGGATGATTTTGCAATAGCAGAAGGAGATGCCAATGGGGGGCCCTGATCGGTTGTGCTTGAGAAAATGCATGTAGATCTGCAAATCGCGCCGAAAGGGACTCATGTTGGAACTGCCCCCTGCAGATATGGCTAGCTGTGTGGGAGGAGGCCAGGTGCCTCTCCTTTTCTATTATCAAGTTGACTCAGGATCAAGTGTAAAGAGGCTCCCTATCTATCTTGCACCAATGCTAACATCATCTCACACTTTCACAAAAGGATGGCAAGCAAAAGAGTGCAAGAACTCAGCAACGGAATACCACCTAAAAGAAAAGGTGCAGCTCAGCTGGTCCTCTATCAGTGCACTGTGACAACAATAGTTTCCCACTATTGACAAAACTATTCGGAAGAGCCAGATGCGACGATGCGGTGCCAACGGAACAGTTTGCTGAAAATCCAGAGTCCTGACTACACCATTGTTCGCAATTATGGAGTTCCAATATTAGCACTTGAGGGGTCGACAATACAGAATGAATGCATAAAACAAGGTCGTTGGCTTGGTTTAGTCATAAGGATCTAGTCTCGCAATAATTTTCTATTACTCGATTGATTTAGTTTCTCACCGAAAAGCCTTTTTATAATTAATGGAACAAAATTATTATAATGCCTCAAAAGTTTAAGATAAAAATAACATGGTAGGAGTACTAAATATTGAAAACTCTGATATTACAAAATCGTATTGCTAAACTATCACCCATGTTATGACATAACCAAAGTCTTTGGTAACTTCCTGCAACCTCTTGTTACTCGCCTCTAAATGACCCCAACAATCAGGATGTTGTAGCAAAGACCAGAGTCATAGCACGTTGATAGGTAAGAATATACTCCCTCCGTTTCTAAATATAAGTATTTGTAGAGATTCCACTATAGACTACATACTCATTTTGCTCCGTATGTAGTTCATAGTGGAATCTCTACAAAGACTTATATTTAGAAACGGAGGGAGTATTATATAGTATAAGGGCATCTCTAGCCGTACTCCTTATACTTTTGAGGAGTTAAGGCGCACCTTTAGCTGCTCAATTTTTTTAGGAAATGCCTCCGGCACACAGGTAATGTCTTCAGCCAGTTAAGGAATTGACTGACCCAAATATGTGGTCACTCGAAAAACCCAGCCTAAAACAACTCATAGAACAGAATAGAAAATAAAGGAGGACGAATCTCAAAGCAGAAATCAATTGCCAAAAAAATTTACTAGCCGAAAATCAAGTTTTAGTCGACTTACATATAGCTGAAGTGATGCCAAAAATACCAATGACAAAAATCCCCATGTAAAAATTAAAACCAGCAAAAAAATAAAAGAAACCAAAAGCAAAAACGCATAAAAACAAAAAAAATATGCAATGTGTAACGGAATTCAAGCCTAATAAAAAATTCGACTTACCCCTAACAAGGGCAAGTCAAAAATTAAGCCTAAAGAAAAAATTGACTTACCCAAAAAACAAGGGGAAATCAATAACCCAGCCTGAGGAGAATTTGACTTACCCCAAAAACAAGGGCAAATCAAAAATCCAACCGAAGAAAAAATTGACTTAGCCTAAGCAGGGGCAAGTCAAAAGCCTAAGAAGCCACAAAACAACACAGGAGAAAAAAAACAGCACGAATCTCAACAAAAGAATCAACGATCAGAAAATTGACTTACCCAACTTTAAAAATCACGCGACTTACATCTATACCTACTAATAAAGGGAGGAGTGTTTCTGCCCGTCCGTCACACAGTTTTACAGAAACCCCCCAGCATTTTCTGAGAATTAACCCGCAGTGCACATTTAAGTCAAAAAATGAACCCTTTTTGCATGTTTTTGGAAAACCCCGTGCCTTTTCTGGTAATTAACCCGCGGTCCACCTTTAAGTCATTGATAAACATTTTTTACAGAAAACCCCCTGATTTTTGGGTTAATCAACCCACAGTACATTTGAAACAAATGTTTTTTTTTTGCTAAAATATCCATATCTTTTAAACTCTGACTTCAATTTTAACAAGTTATATATGGGATTTGATTAGAAAAATGTGTTGAATATGAATTTGATGTTATATTACCTGTTAAATATTTTTAAAATATTATTTAAGATGCAACCTTAATCAATATCGCACAGTCCGTTTTTGTTTCGGCGCCGATCCGGATTGCAAATGAACACCTCACTAAAACCAGATTGAAAATGAAAGAAAACATTGATAATCACGCATGCACGCCTCGGCAAAACCTCGCAGAGGAAAATTAGCAGATTTCTCATCTTATGCCGAGAAAGAGAGAGGCGCCTTAGGATTGACCACATTCAAACGCGTTCTGGTTGTGTCAGCGCTGAGGCCACCGTCGACGAGGATGAGAAGGAGAATAAGCGGCAACACAGATGTGATGCCCCGCTGAAATAAAGGACGTGGGCCTATTGGGTCTTGAGTCATGGTTATTGTGTTAGGGGCGTGTGTTATTTTTTTGTCTCGACGGGCACTTTTGCTAGTGTGGCTAAAGTGAAATAATATAATTTGGAACTTCGCAGGTCAGAGATTATCACCCCATTATCCATTATGCATATCAAAGATCAACGCTGATGAAAACTATTGAAGAAACCTATAAAAGAGTGTCAATGGTTACGTAAAATCGACCACGTCACATGGCCCAGCAATCAATCACCGTGTTTTAACTAGCGTAAACGTTATGCAACCAGAGCAGGGTGCCATCAGTTGCGTCATTGCGTGGTACTTTGGGTATACTCCGTCGTACTCATGCTAATGCGTTGGAAGGGAGATTTACCACCCGCATGGCTTATCCTGTCGAATCTCGAGACCTAAACCCAGTCATCTCAACATCCGGAGGTCGATCGGATCGGAACTTGTCCTGATTAGGCAGCTGAAACCGTGAAGTCCAGAACAACAAGATACTGTAGTCTCTTTACATCATCAGAGAAAGAAGATCACCCCGATGCACCACTAGTCAAGCGACACCTACCCACCGAAACCAAGCAACCTTGTCGCCGAAACTCCACACCAAGCGCATGCATGCTACCATCTCTCGAAAGGAAAAGGCACCGCTAGGCCGCTAGCTACAGTGGCGCGGTCGCAACAACTCGATCGATCAATCACAACGACACTACGAGCGTACGTACGTACGTACTCGTACATGGCTAGCCTAGCAACAGCATGAACCTAGATGCTACCTAGCTATGGAAGGTGCCCAGGTGGGCATGGCAAGCATAGGACTAAGAGAAGGTGACGTGAGCACGCACTGCTGCCTCCGGGACATGGGCCAGATGCTGATGTGAAAGGAAGAAGAAGAGAAGAGATATTACATGCAAGTGGAAGAGAGGTTAGAGTTGTCTAATACTCCGACCTGATTGGATTCCTCACAAAGACCATCCACAAGCCTTGTCCGGATGCCGGATCCCCTCTATAAAGCACGCACCGCGAACCGGAAGCGGGCGCCAGCGACACACAGCACAACCAGAGCTATCGCGGGCGCGGCTAGTGCGTGACCTGCGCCAACCAACTAAGCACAGGGTCGCCGTCGGCAGGAAGACCCAAGAAACGCTAGCTTCTGGCTAGTTGCATGCAGGATAGGGACATGGAGCAAAGGGAAGAGGCGGTGAGCGTGGGCCCGCCGCGGCTGGTTACCGCCGCCGGCGAGCAGCAGGGCGACGCGGCGACGTGGCTCGACCTCACGCTGGGCGTGAACGGCTCGCGGCCGGCGGCGGAGGACCCCTCGTCGTGCTCGGACGAAGAGCCGCAAGCCAAGCACAAGCAGCCGCCGCCGCCTCCCCCGGTTGCCGCGGCAGCGCCGACGACGCCCCAAAAGGTGTTCTCGTGCAACTTCTGCATGAGGAAGTTCTTCAGCTCGCAGGCGCTGGGCGGGCACCAGAACGCGCACAAGCGGGAGCGCAGCGCGGCCAAGCGCTCGTCGTCGCTGTCCTACCACCACGCGCACCACCAGCGGATGGTCATGGCCGGCCTGCCGCTCGAGGCGCACGCCGCGATCGTGCGTGCCCTCAGGGTCAACCCGGCGATCCACAAGCCGGTCCGGCAAGAGGCCACGGCGCCGAGGCTCCACGACGGCGCGGTTGGCCCGTGGCCGCCGCTCGTCTACGAGGAGGTGCTCGGCTCCACGTCGTGGCCGGGGAGCTTCAGAATGAGGACGCAGACAGAGCCACCTACCTCGGACTCGGAGCAGCAGCTGCTACCAGAGCAAACTAAGAAGATGGATTTGAGCCTTAGGCTGTGAATCAGTGGTAGATCATAGATGGTGATCATAGACGTACGTACAGTTAGCTAGCTTCTCCTGTTAATTAATTTGATTTGACCAGTAATATCGAATGTACAATTCTCGAGCTTGCGCTTGTTCTAAATAGTTATTCAAGGAAGAAATGACCTGTCGTCAGTTAAGCCTGCATGCATCTTCAGACATTTTCACCGAAAACCTGTAGTTATTTTTAAAGTTTTCTTGAGTAGTTTGAAAGTTGGACTTGACAATTCAGCAACGTCCCCTCACTATGCTTAACCGACGAGGCACTAGTACCTGCAAAAGTCAGGAAGAGTCGGTCTCTCAGTTTATGCTTCTTTGGCGCATCCTCTACTGCAAAATAACTACAACTCACTGTCTATTTGCTCTTTTCATGCGGCTATGCCACATCAGCAAGTTGTATATGTAATTATAAGTTTTTTTTAAACTAATCTATCCATGCACCCATACTACCTCGGCAAATTATTTGTGTGAGTCATATGTTAAATTGTTTGCATTAATTTTCATATGATCATGGGTGGTGTATGTTAATCAATCCGAAAGTTTTCCTTTTTCTATTCTCATTTTATCATATGCTTCATATGTTTTCTTATTTTTTAAATGTGAACAGAGAACACTCTTAAATTCGCTTTTGCATTTGCTTTAGTGGTTTTTATAGCACTTATTTGCACATTTATTTTAACAAGGTTTCTGCAGCACCGCGCGGAGGTATCATGTAGTATAAAAAGAGTGTGTGTGGCATAAAGCCGTTGATGGTTGTGTAAAAGTTAAACTTATTAGTTATTACCCGGTAATATGTAGGTTTCTGGCATATCGATAAATTATATGCAGTCACCCTCAAAAAAAAGATAAATTATATGCAGTGATCCCTTAGCAATCGATGATGTGATAATAGAACTTGATACCCTTATTTATTTATTTAAAAATGTTTTATTTAGATTAAAAACATAATAGCTGGAGTTTTACAATGAAGACCCTGCAAGATAGAAAAAGCAAAACTCCCCATCACCTGCGAGCAATCAGCGACGAGGCACATCCGCACCGAAAAGAATGTTACAGCAGAATGGATCCACCAGCACCGCCGTGAGGACTCCACCCAGGGAATCCTTCTAAAGTTTTTGAAGCCGCTTGAACCACCCAACCAGGCTGTCCTGGGTCTGATGTTGATGAACACACCTTGGTCATGACGGCTTGTGAAGGAATATAGACACTTTCCTCCAGATAGAAGGAAACTCCATCCGAGAGGAAAATCAACACATCGCATTGTCAAATTGAAGATTCAACTGGCAAAGACAAACCTCCATGCATTCCCCGCCAGTTGCTAAAGGCACACCACCGAAACAGGCATGGAACAGGGAGGACTCATTCACCGAAGAGCTCACCTCCGCCTCGACTCCCTCCCCTAGACACCCTGAACTACCTATCTATAGCACACAAGGTTGGATCAAAGCTCCCACACAGCCACCCGACTCCACGGAGGGCGCCGAAGCCGAGGGGAGACGCCAATGTAACTGGCTGGGGGCGAAGGAACCAAAACTTTCTCTTGGCGACTAGGTTTCTAACTTTGATACCCTTATCAGTTAAAGGTTATTGGGTCATTGGGTGATAACTTGATCCATAATATGCACACCATGATGACGTCATAAGTTAGTGTTTGATAATATATAAACAAGAAAAAAAAACATTGAAACATACCTTATACGCAAATGAAAGCTTTGTCGAGACAAACCAAAGGTGAAACTAGATCATAGGTAAAATACATAGTATGTGAAATCCCTCCATCATGGTTAGACGCGGTCACGGTGGACCCGACCACGAGATTCCCTTTATCTAGTGGCCTCGCCCGTTTTTTCAAAAAAAAAAAATCTTTTTCTGAAGTTCCCAAAACTGAAAGTAGGTTTGAAATTTTGAAAGTTCATTTTTCAGCTTTCTAAAAGTTTGAATTTCAAAAAGTATATAAAATAAAAATAGTTTTAAAAAAACTGAAAGGGGAGCCCCGAAGTTTTCTAAAGTTCAGAATGAAATTTCTGAAAGTTCAAAATTATGACAGTTGGCACACAATTTTTCTAAAAGGTTATACATGGATATCTGAAACTTGCCAAAAACGAAAAGTTCAACCAGTCGTGACTTTCCAAAAAAATTGGAAAGATCGGCTTATCGGAATTTGAACACGCACACCTCCTGGCTAGAAAATGCCTGCCAGATAGCCTGGGGCCATGGTATGTATTGAGAATTTTGAAATTTAGAAAGAATCTTTATAATGACAAGCATTCCGCCTGTTCCGCATGCGTGCAAGGGAGAGTCATGCAGCTGCAATGCATCCATTTCATGTCATCAATGTTCTAGCGGTGCATAGAAGGGACCATATTTCAGTCCCCAGAAAACGGATGGCACATGAGAGGGTCATGTTATGCAAATTCTGCATGTCATTATCCCATAAAAAGTTGCAACGTAGTCCTTGGTGCTTAGTGGCCATGTGTGCAAGTCAAAAATAAGAACTCATATCGAGATTTCTAAAAGCCAAAAATACTGGGAAATCAGTAAGAATTTACTTCCATTATCATTCAAACATATTTGGGAAAGAGGCAAACCAATTATATACTTGTGGTTAACTCAAATTCATATACATTATTTCCAGTTCTTCACAAAAAAATCTTAACCTGTTTATTCATCATTGTACTACCACTACCCGCAAAAAAAAGTACTACCACAAATTTGACCAAAACATCGTAGGCTCCCCAATGTTGATCTCGTCGGCTACGAAGATCAAACCAAAGAAGAGATAGGGTCGAGGACTTTTGTTCTTGTGTGTGATGTTATCTCCACTATCTGAGACATCACCACCAACACTAAAATTACAATGTGAATTTAGATCTGGGGTTTCCCATGTCTCCTATCATCGGGCCGGTCATGGGAGGCGAGTGGAATCTATCAAAAACGGCACAAGAAGATCGTCTCTCTTCTGATGGCCCGGTCTCCCCTTCGGCTCTTCTTCATGTGTGTAAATT
The DNA here is from genome assembly GCA_036873465.1 of Thinopyrum obtusiflorum. Lineage (NCBI taxonomy): Eukaryota > Viridiplantae > Streptophyta > Magnoliopsida > Poales > Poaceae > Thinopyrum > Thinopyrum obtusiflorum. The sequence goes on from JAAAWM010011893.1 coordinate 73,323, forward strand.
TAGGTTACTAAATGAGCTATTGGGCGAGGCCTCCTATACGACACTGTGTCAAAATGTCGGAATGATGTTGACCAAGTTATCGCTCGTTGATGGTTTCAGCACTACTGTATCAGTTTTCTACAGATTGTATCCGGGTTTTTTTTTTTTTGGCTTTTACGGGTTTGCAATCGGGTTTTTCATTTTGTTTTCCATAAAAAACATGAATATATTTTGAAAGTGACACGTTTTTATAAAAAAAATTGAATTTTTTTTCAAATTCGAGAACATTTTTTGGGAAAACATGAATATATTTTATATTGTGAATACTTTTTTTATTTTGTGAACATTTTGAAAATAAAAACATGGAAGAAAACCATAAGAAAAAAAACAAAACAAAAGACAAAACCCAGAAAAAAATACGAAACAAAAAAAGGGAAGAGACGGAGCACATCCATCTGTGAGCGACAAGAAAATCAGCTCGAACCCGATCGATACATTGACCAGTCCCATGGAACGACGCTTGTGCGTTTGTCTACGATTCTCAGTGCGTGGCCCAGGCACCACTTACCCTAACCCACCGAAATAGTAGTAGAAAGAGCCCACGGCCCAGGCCCCTTTACGCACACGTAGAAACAGACTCTTCACTCCAAAAAAAAAACTCCAAAAAAAAAAAGTTTTCTCAGTACGCCGCCGCCGGTGGTTCCAGAGGAAGAAAGGAGGTACTGGTACGACAGCCGCCATGGCTCGTCACACAGACAAGCTCCTACGCTTTGCTGCCTACTGGTTAACCATTTCGTTCTCAGAGATTACCCTATTTTTACTATCTGATGAGGCTTTGCTGTCTCGGGTACCTACCCATTTTGTCTAATTTTGAAGGCAGTCACAACGCAAAATTCATGAGCGGTGAAACATTGAGCCATGGATGGACCTACATGCCAATGGCTATGTTTCTTCGCGTTTGTAACTTACACACTGAAATCTGAAGTAACATGAACACTACACTGAAGACATTCAGATAGATGAAGTTTCCTCCTTAAAGTCATGGTATCTCTGGAGAAAGGGTCACAAGGTCACCCATGAACACAAGGAAATCATGAGAAATGTATCAGCAATTGAAGCTAATCAATGACAGGTACACGGGGAAGCGGATTTGTAGCACCCGGGTGCTCCACACCCCTACACGAACATTAAATTCAAAAAAATACCGAGAAATTTGAAGAAAAAAAATCTGGGATTTTGGTATATCAAACTTGGGTCCCGATCTACTCCCGTGTGAAATTTCATGAAAAAATACCAGGAAACGTACTCGTGGCAAAAAAAGACAAAAATTTCCAATGTATAGAGAAAAACTGTTTGGATGGATTTTTCTTCGGACAGTATTTCCTTCGCCACGGATACGTTTCCTGGTATTTTTTCGCGAAACTTCACACGGGAGTAGATTAAGAACCCAGGTTTGATATCCCCAAATTTCAGAATTTTTTTTTGAATTTTTTTGGTATTTTTTATGTTTAATATTCGTATAGGGGTGTGGAGCACCCAGGAGCCCCCGTGTATTTTCCAGGTACACGGCTACTTGGCAACACATCATATTACTTATATACTCCCTCCGTTTCATAATGTAAGTCGTTTTAGCAAGCTAAAACAGCTTGCTAAAACGACCTATATTTTGGAACAGAGGAAGTACTTGCAGTGTTCGTTTTCAGGGTAGAACATTCAGGCCAACATTAGTCTGAAGTAACTGTTTATCAAGCTTCAAAAAGCATAGACTACTCAAGACTCGACTTACAGTGCATAGCCAGATGCCACTCAAACAGAGATATATTGATGGGTGTCTATATGATCAATTAGTCAATGCAGACTGGACAACAGATTATTTCTGTACACCTTATTTTGCCTCTGATCTGGAGTTACCCACCAAAGCATGTCAGTGGAAAATAACAATAGCAAAAGAGCCTATGAAGACCAAGGAATCATACATTGCAATTCTGGGTCTGGCCCAATAAATAAAGGCATTTAGACTGTTATTTTTAAGAAAGAAAAACGGCATCAGAGTGTAATGTATAGGTATGATACACAGGTACAGGTCTCCACTTGCCTCGCCTCCCACTAAGCTAATTTGTAATAATTTAACTCCGAAAGCGCTTAGCCGAGGTTTGACATTGCCAGCACCTAAGGATCTATGACTACCCTGACTGGACTGACGAAGCCACTCAGTCATCATGTATCACGCTCAGAGGAAACCTCAAAGAGTGTTGATCTGATCTCATTGCAGCAGCATCGAGGAACACCTACTCCTTGAGGTCTTCAAAGTATGATGCTGGAATCCCAACAGGTGGTAGCAATGCAGATACACCCTTGAACTGTTCCAGAGATGATTGCGCAGTTAGACCAACAGCAGAATCATGTAAATGATCATAGGCAAAATGGGACTGTTGATGCATGCTTACCCTGTGTTGCTTGTATTTATCCCGAATTGCATTCCACGATTGCCCTTTCCTGCTGAGCTGCAGGTCATGTATGGCCGTAATGCAATCCTTCAGCTCAGATGCTCTGTACCCGGTTACTGATTGCAACTTCTTGCTCTGCAACCACGCAACAAAAAAAATTGAGATGCCATTTCAAAGCAGATAGTTCAAAAGCAGAGCTTCGAATGACATGGAACTATTTCATACCCAAGGGTTGGAGTCTGGATTAAGAGTCAGCCGTGCAACAAACACCGCTGAAGCTGCAACAGCAGATGGCAAGAACCGGACACAGGTATAATCCAAAAGGCTCAGCTCGGTGAGATAGCTCCCCATGAACTCCAGCAACAGGCTAGGATACTGCAGCAAAAATCACAATTTGAGTGAGACAACAATGCACACAATGAACATCAAACAACTTAACAGCAGCATGGCTCAAAGGTAGTATGAGAGTAGTGGACCATTACCTTCTTGTCTTCTTGGCCAGATTTGATGAACATCCTGCAAATAGGAAGGAAGCAAACGGAACACAAGAATTAGCAACGCATTCGTAGCAACAAACAGGGATGGCAACAGCAATTCAGACTAATTTGGTTTGTGGTATACCTTAGAAAGGTCTTGGCCGTAGGATTGCCCATCTCAAACTTGAGATTGTTTAGTATATCCCTCTCCATCTTAACAAGCTGCACATGCCCACAAGAACCCAGATCAGCATTCTAGCTAGCATGGACCAAAAGATCTAACACAAATGAACCAAGCAAGCAAGAGAAGAACACACACCTCCTGCTTCATGTAGGTGTTGTCTGTGATGTAGCAGAAGTCCTCCACATTTGGGGGGCTGATCTCCTCATACTTACTGGATCCACACAACGGATCTCGGGTCAGGCTCAATTATTGATCTAACTGAACACTCTGCACAGAAATGGGGACAAAACGGGATCTTACGAGGCAATGAGCATGGCAGAGACGCCGAGGAGCTGCAGCTTCTGACGGTTGAGGGAGTTGGCCGAGAGGAAGCGGTCGATGTAGGAGACGGTGAGGTAGAGCGTGTCGGAGACGAGCTTGTACTCCTCGGCGACCTCGACGAGCCAGTCGACGAGGATGCCGCGCATATTGGGGGTGACGTCCACCTGCACCCTCTCGATGTAATCCGCCGCCGGCCGCCGTTTCGCCTGGACCTGTGACGCAGTCACACAGCTCATCAGAACCCAGCAACGAGCGAGGAAATTAACTAAACCGATGTGACCGACGAAGAATGGCGCGTACCTCCATGGATCGGAGGTAGGAGTAGATGTCGGACGCGTATGGAGCGCAGAGCTGCGGGTCACCGGTCTCGTCGACCGCGTCGGGCGCCGGCTTGGGCGCGGGGAGGGGCAGGGACGACAGGGACTTCTTGGGCTTGGCGACTTGGGACGACTTCTTGGGCTTGGTGTGCGGCTGGAGGGCGGCGTTGGGGAGCGTGGGGATCTCGCTGAGCGCGACGCGCTTGCGCTTGGCGGCGACAGCTACGGCGGTGACGGCGGCGGCGCGCTTGGCGGATGCGCGGGTGATGCGGGGCGCGGCGGCGGCGGCGGCGTAGGCGGAGTTCTCCTTGTCGGCCATCGGGCGGCTGCTCCTCCTCCGACTCCTGGCGCGGCGAGGCGGTAGGTGGGAGGCGGCGAAGGGTAGGTGGAGGAGGGGCCGGAGGTAGAGGAGGAGTGTGGCAGGCTCGGGCAGAGGCGATTATGTAGGAGGCGGGGGGGGAATTGAAATGGAGGGAGAGGTGGCCGCCATTGGCTTTTGGATTCGAAGGTTTGGGGGGGAGGCGGGGCCTCGGGTTCGATTCGCGCAGCGATTTAGAAATTCGTTCGCCGATCTGGGAGGATTAGGAGGGAAATTTGTTTTCGGGAGGTAGTTGAAACTTGAATCGTTTCGGATGGAGGCGGGGCGGGGCGGGGAAGGGAAGAGCGGCTGAGGAGGGAGCGCGCGGGATTCTCTTTTTTGAGAGTGTGTGTCTGTCCGGGAGAAATTTAATTGAGAGAGTGGTACGGCGTGGCGCAGGTGGGCTGTCTGATTCGCTCGTTTTCGTTTCCGTTTTGGGATTTGCGCGTGCCGGCGCCGGCGCGGAATGGGCCCGCGTTGCAGCGGGATTTTGGAGTCGTTTTCGCTGCTTTTTTTGGCTGCTGATGATGCCGAGGACGTGCTTGCTTTTGCTGAGTCAGCTTTGCCACCGGGGAATTCAGGAACGGGGCATGTGGAGTTTCGAACAAAATTAGTGGGCACGGACCTCGCCCAGTGTCGCTCCCTGTGGGTTGCCGCCACGCCCCATCCCTCCTTCCTCGTCGCCGCCGGCGAGCGCCGTTGGGCAAAGGTCGTGTGGTGTCCGTAGCGGGCTAGCGGCGGGCTCTCCCTCTCTCGCACAAGAGGTGGGCTGCGCGGGGCAGCGGCGCCAAGCGGAGGCGCGGGGCGCTGCGGCGTGTGGCTGGGCACAAGATGGCGGCGAGTGGTGGCGAAGGAGCTGGTTCGCAGCGGTCGGGCGGGCCATATCTAGTCGTCCGCCGGCTGGTGGCCGGGGGGAGGGGGGTGGACGCCACTGGCCGGCGCGCTAGGATGTAGCGACGCGCGCCAATTGCAGTGGCGTTTGGGTGGTGGAGACAGTAGCGGGGGTGTCAGAGGTTGCTGGCGGTTTCCTCCCTTCAAGCATGTCAAGTGTGTCCACGTCGAGCTCTTTGAGTTGTGGCGTCGTCTAGTGTGTGTGATGCTAGAGGAGGCTCGAGCAGACCAGATCCAACACGGCTAGTCCTGTTCTTGCGCATGGCGGTGCGGAGTGCTCAGTTATTGCTTGGATTTCGCCCAGTTCATCGCACAATGGTGTGGTTCAGCAAGTTCCGGTTCTCCCTCGGCCTTTCTATGCCATATGGTGTGGATTATCACCCGGTTCAGCGCACGGAGTGATTACTTCCTTTGGTGATTCAAAAATGAATCAGAAAGGATTCTCGCCTTTTTCCTCAGAGGTGACCCTGGGTTATCGAACCCATGGGAGGAAGGCCCCCTTGAAACTAGGGTCTCAAGCAAGCTTTTGTTAAATAACAATTCCAGCTTTTGGCCGGATCAAAATCAAACAACCAAAGGAGAACACTTATAATAAAATTAGGCATGGGTATGAGGTCTTAATGCTTACAACCATATATTTGTGTTTGGACCAGATATGATCTTAATTTGTGTGTTGGAAGTCGCCCATCGAGGTGTGCCTGTTTCATATCCGAAGTGGGGGATGTGTCCAAATTACGTCTTGACCGACACATGTCCTGCATCAAGAGTTAGTTGTCCAACTGAAGGCCCTATCCGTCTCGCAGGGTTGCCTCGATAATTAAGATTGCAATAATCAGACAAGAGCTTTGCGCAATGACTACACCTCTTGAATCCCCAGAGATAGGATCCGTGTTACCGTACTAAACCTTTCTGTCACTGGTGTTCAGAATAACACTTTACGGGCTCCCTGCCCTTCGCCTCTCTGTGGCTCGCTCTCCTTGATCTTGGGTACCTGCAGTGATGAAGAACACAGACGAAACAAGAGACATCTACGAAACAATTTCATTTCACACATACGAGATGTTAATTCAAAACCCTTCAATTGATCCCCACAACAAATTCATCGGGTTGCAAGGCTCTTGTCTCAACCCATACCTTACCAAACTACTCACACATGGAGATCAGATCACACGAAGAACACATCATGAAGGTAGATTGATTGATAATATGTCTTACAATGTATGTCGTGTGTGATACACGATTACAAGTATGATCTAGTGGAAGAAGAACTATGGTGGTGATGGAGATGGTGGCTATTGAGATGGGAAATGGCGGCGGCTAGGGTTGATGAAGATGGGATGAAGATGACTATGTTCTGGCTCCGCACACGGTTTGTTCTGTTGACATTTCGGCCTCGACCCCTTTATAGAAGTTGTTCAGATGGACGAGGAGTCTCGTTTCCATGCCATACGACCGCTCATACGAGCGCTCGCGGTCGCTTGGAACGTTGTCTTTTGTACCGCTTCTTCTGGTGCGCCTCCTCTTGATTTTTTTTATCTCCTCCTTTACTCATTTTCATGTTCTCACTTAATTTCGTCCATATATAGCCCATTTCTTGTAGAAACATGATAAAGAGAGGACTTGTGGAATCCTATGCATTAATTGGTCATTGGTGGCAATATCGGAGCGAATATCTTGGTTTAAACAAAGGGTAGAGGAGTGTAAAAATATCACTCATCACGGAGGTAGAGGACGACCAAATCCGGCATGGCTCGCCCAGGTCATGCTTGGAGGCCGATCAGTTTGGCGTGTGCTCGCTGGGTTCCTATGTGTGGCGGCGACCAATCCATTTTCTGGCAGTGTGTGCTTCGTCTCATTTTTGCCACGTGGCGGTGGGTGGTGTCGGGTCCTAGGATTGTTGGTGGAAGACTTGGCTCTGGATGAAAATCCTGCATCGACCACGTCGTTGTCGACTGTAACAGTATCCACGGATGTCATCTTCCTCCTTGGTGGTACCGTTGTGGAGCGGATTACCCGTTGTACCTCATGACGTGAGATCTTCTAGTCAAAACCTAAGATCAACATGTGCCGGATCGGATGACGGCGGGGTGTAGGATCGTAAGTTGGTCCAGAGGGGGTGATTAGATTACTTGACAAATAAAAACCTAGTATTTTCCCAATTTTAGTTCTTCGTAGATTTTAGCAATTCTGGCAAGTCCACAAACACCCTACACATGCAAGTCTAATAGAGTAGCAGCGGAAATAAAAATACTTTGCACACGAAAATAATTAGATGAAGGGTTTGGAGATATTCAATCGCTTGGGGAACACAAAGATTTTTCCCGTGGTTCCGATAGGTGGTGCTATCGTATATCCATGTTGATGGGGGCTTCAATCCACGAAGCATAACGGCTGCGCGAGTACATGGAGGGCTCTACCCACGAAGGGTTTACGAAGAAGCAACCTTGCCTATTGCACCATGGCTTACGCCCATGAAGGACTAACCTCACTCGGGTAGATTTTCACGAAGTAGGCGATCGCCTTGCCCTTACAAACTCTTGGTTCACTCCACATGATTTGGAGGCTCCTAAGTGACATCTAACCAATCTAGGAGACACCATTCTCCAAAAGGTAATTGATATTGTTGTTGATGATGAACTCCTTGCTCTTGTGCTTCAATAGATAGTCTCCTCAACACTCAAACACTCTCTCACAGGTTTTAGCTATGTGGTAGGAGAGGGTTTTAGGTGGAAAGCAATTCAGGTGGCTAAAGATCAAAGTTCTATGGTTGGAGTGGAATCCCTTTGATCTCAACACAAGAATAGATGGTTCTTTCTCGAGAAATGGATATGGGAAGTGTATGCTTCGAAATGGCTGCTCTCCCGAGAGTTGGTTGATGGGTGGGGGTATATATAGGCAGTACCAAAAATCCAACCGTTACACACCTTTATGCACACTTCGATGGGACCGGGTGAAACCACTCGGTGAGACCGACCTATGCAAAAGGTTTGAACTCTAGGCTTTTCGGTGAGACCGGATGAAACCTCTCGGTGAGACCGAGTCAAACTGACCTAAGCACTTTCCACACTTCAGTGTCACCGATTGAAACCAATCAGAAATTCCGAGTCAATTTCAATTGGTAACAGAAGGTTGGCAAGTGCTCTTTAGTGGGACCGAGGGGGCAACTCGGTGAGACTGAGACGCTAGGGTTTAGGCAGTGGCTATGTCAAGTGTATCTCGGTGAGTCCGGTTGTATGTGTTTTGGTGGGACCGAGATGGACTCTAGGGTTTTGGACATAGTGGATGAAGAGAATGTGGCTGAAGATTTTGGAGCAATATCCCTAAGCATTTGAGTAGAGTTTTGAAGCTTTGCTTATGTATGTCCTTAGCATTTTGAGGGGTCTACATTCACATCCAATCGTTGTAGCTAGATTGAACTTTCCTAAAATATTCTTTAAGTAGCACTACAAAAAAAAGACACATCCGTGACATTATGGCCCGAACGAAAACTTTTTCTGTCATGGTTGTGACACTTCTATGACAATAATTGTGACAAAAACACGTATCATCATAGATGTGGTGGGCTTCTACTTCTATGACAAAAAATGATGACAGAAAATGGGCTTTTCGTCCTGGGCGGGCCGGAGACACACCTGCATGACATTCTTTGGGCCGTCCATGACATAAAAAATCATGGTAGAAGTGAGGGCGAGGAAATTTTTGGGGAGTTCCCGGTTACGGTGGGTAGTCGGGGCTGAGCGATGCAGTGTGGTTTGCATGTTTCTCTCGTACACGCGCATGTGTGCGAGGCGTTCGCTAACTGAACCCAAGCGAGGCATTCGCTTACTGAACCCGAGCGATCGATCGATCCCTCGCACTACTACACGTACTGAACCCGAGCGATCGATCCCACTGCGTACTGAAGCCAAGCGATCCCTTCGCTGCTAACTGAACCCGAGCGATCCCTTCGCTGCTAACTGAACCCGAGCGATTCCTTCGCTGCTAACTAAACCTGATCGATCCTTCTCGCTGCTTACTGAAGCCGATCGAGCCCCCGTGCGAGACTTAGCTAGCCGGTGTTGGGTTGCCTCTCGATGAACAGTGTCCGTTGCTGCCGCACGCGCGATACACGTAGACACGAGTCGAGACGCATCGATCGAGCCGGTTGGTTGGCTGTGGATGAACGGTTCCTGTTGCTGCCGCCCGCTCGTACGCCCCACCCCAGCCGGTGGGTTGGTTGTGGATGAACAGTACCCTGGCCGTGTGAAGGTGCTTGGCGCTGGATGAACAGGACCCCGAGGAGGCCGCCACACCCCAGCCGGTTGGGGGTGGATGAACAGGACCCCGTGGAGGCTGGATGAACAGTAGCCGATGGAGGCTAGAGGAAGTCGACGGTGGATGAACAGTAGCTGGTGGAGATTGGAGGAGGTCGACCGTGGATGAACAGTAGCCCGTGGAGTCCCGTTTTGCGGTATGCCACACCCCTCCCGATGAACAGGACCCCCGTTTCGACCGTAGGCAGTTGGGAAGAAGTCAGTTTCCTCCGTTTTGCGGTACGCCAGAGCCCTCCCGATCAACAGGACCCCGTTCCGACCGTAGGCGCTCGAACAGAAGTCCGTTTCCTCTGTTTTGCGGTACGCCAGACCCCCAGCCGATGAACAGGACCCCGTTTCAACCGTAGACGGTCGAATAGAAGGCTGTTTCCTCCGTTATGCAGTACGCCAGACCCCCAGTCGATGAACAGGACCCCGTTTCGGTTGTTTCGTCCAAGCCGGTTGGCTCCCGATGAACAGGACGTGTTCCGACCCAGTCGCTTGGCTCCCGATGAACATGACGCTGTTTCCTCCATTCCGACCCAGCCGGTTGGCTGCCGATGAATAGGAGGCCGTTGCTGCCGTCCGTTGCCTTTCTCCATGTACACTATCCCTGGCCGTACGTATGCCGAGTACGTGTTCGAAACCCCGCCTGTACGTATATGTACGTGGCCGTATTTTTTGCTGTGTGGATGTACATACGTGTACACGATTTAGACTTGGCTGCTGATACGTCTCCACCGTATCTACTTTTTCAAACTCTTTTGCCCTTGTTTTGGACTCTAATTTGCATGATTTGAATGGAACTAACCCGGACTGACGCTGTTTTCAGCAGAATTGCCTTGGTGTTATTTTTGTGCAGAAATAAAAGTTCTCGGATTGACCTGAAAATTTACGGAGAATATTTTTGGAATTAATAAAAATATTGGCGAAAGAATCAACCGAAGGAGGTCCACCCATTGGCCACAAGCCAGGGGCGCGCCCCCCCTAGGGCGCGCCCTGGCGGCTTGTGGGTCCCACAGATCTTCTCCGACCCTAATTCCAACTCTATATATTCACATCTGCGGAGAAAAAAATAGGAGAGAAGAGTTCATCGCGTTTCACGATACGGAGCCGCAGCCACCTCCTGTTCTTCCTCGGGAGGGCAGATCTGGAGTCTGTTTTGGGCTCCGGAGAGGGGAAATTGACGCCGTCGTCATCACCAACCATCCTCCATCACCAATTTCATGATGCTCACCACCGTGCGTGAGTAATTCCATCGTAGGCTTGCTGGACGGTGATGGGTTGGATGAGATTTATCATGTAATCGAGTTAGTTTTGTTAGGGTTTGATCCCTAGTATCCACTATGTTCTAAGATTGATGTTGCTACGACTTTGCTATGCTTAATGCTTGTCACTAGGGCCCGAGTGCCATGATTTTAGATCTGAACCTATTATGTTTCCATGAATATATATGTGTTCTTGATCCTATCTTGCAAGTTGTAGACACCTATTACGAGTTATGATCCGCATCCCCCAGGGTGACAATATCTGGGATTCTTTCCGGTGATTACCGTAGTTTGAGGAGTTCATGTATTCACTAAGTGCTAATGCTTTGGTCCGGTTCTCTATTAAAAGGAGGCCTTAATATCCCTTAGTTTCCATTAGGACCCCGCTGCCACGGGAGGGTAGGACAAAAGATGTCATGCAAGTTCTTTTCCATAAGCACGTATGACTATATATGGAATACATGCCTACATTATATTGATGAATTGGAGCTAGTTCTGTGTCGCCCTATGTTATAACTGTTGCATGATGAATGCCATCCAACGTAATTATCCATCACTGATCCATTGCCTACGAGCTTTTCACATATTGATCTTTGCTAAGTTACTTTTCCGTTGCTACTGTCACATTCACTACAAAACTGCCACTGTTACTTTTGCCATCGTTACCGTTACTTCCATACTACTTTGCTACTAAATACTTTGCTGCAGATATTAAGTCTTTCAGGTGTGGTTGAATTGACAACTCAGCTGCTAATACTTGAGAATATTCTTTGGCTCCCCTTGTGTCGAATCAATAAATTTGGGTTGAATACTCTACCCTCGAAAACTGTTGCGATCCCCTATACTTGTGGGTTATCAGCTGCCTGAACTGCTATGTCGGGGGCTCTACTACGACACGTGTTGCTCCTTACACGCCCATGGTTCATCGCTGTAGAGAGACCGATCGACCAGTATGTACATACACGTTCGCGATCAGACAGACAACGCTATGTACGCTTCGACCGGGTGGGTCCCAGCTGTCAGGGAGGATTAGGAGGCACTTCCTTGCGTGCGAAGATATAGCTGCTGGGTCCCAGCTGTTAGGGGGGAGGAATCATTTTTTTCATGTAATAAGGAGGCTCTTCCTTGCGTGCGAAGATGTAGCTGGTGGGTCCCAGCTGTCAGGGGAAGGAAACATTTTTTCCGCGTAATAAGGAGGCACTTCCTTGCGTGCGACCATGGACCTCGTGGGTCCCAGCTGTCAACCTCTCCACGTACAGTCCTCTTCCGATGGCTGTCATTCGTTGACCGTGTTGACGACGTCGTACCGAGTGCAGCAAGGCAGTGGACGACGGCGAGGCCTAGGAAGGGAACCACCCGGAGCCGGGGAAGACAAGGCAGTGGTTGCCCACGCGGAGGTAAGTACGAGGGTTTACTGGTTCGGCTGCAGTGTGAGGCTGCCGTCGCCGGAGAATAACAGGAGGTGTGGGTGAGTAGAGGGATGGCCTGGCCAGCGGTGGGAGTAGGGTTTGGCATTGAGGCCTGCGCGGCAGCACAGCCGGCCACGGGAGGCAAGAGCAGGCGGTCCCGCCAGTCCTAGTTTGGGCGGCTGGAGCAAGAAGATCAGAGATTAAAGAAGCAGCATGGCCGTTGGATATGCAATGGTCACTGCTGCTAGAATCGTTTGTTGACTAAGTTGACAAAGCCCTGCGTACACGTCAACTTGGTAGGCCCACAAGTCAGCCTCCAAATCAGGTGGGTCCCAGCTAACAGGGGGAGCAATCATTTTTCTCGCGCGTAATAAGGAGGCACTTCCTTACGTGCGACCATGGACCTCGTGGGTCCTAGCTGTCGACTTCTCCATGTACTGTCCTCTTCCGATGGCTGCCATTCATTGACTGCGTTGACGACGCTGTGCCGAGAGCACCAAGGCGGTGGACAACGGCGAGGCCTAGTAAGGGAACGACCCGGAGACAAGGAAGACTTGGCAGTGGTTGCCCATGCGGAGGGGAGTACGAGGGTTTACTGATTCAGCTGCGGTGTGAGGCTGCCGTCGCCGGAGAATAACAAGAGATGTGGGTGAGTAGAGGGATGGCCTGGCCAGCGATGGGAGTAGGATGGGGCGGTGAGGCCTGCGCGGCAGCACAGCCAGCCACGGGAGGCGAGAGAAGGCGGTCCAGCCGGCGCTAGTTTGGGCGGCTGGAGCAAGAAGATCAGAGATTGAAGAAGTAGCACGGTCGTTGGATTAACATCCAACGGTCACTGCTGCTAGAATCATTTGTTAACTAAGTTGACAAAGCCCTACGTACGCGTCAACTTAGTAGGCCCAAGTCAGCTTCCAAATCTGTGACAAACATCATATAGCACATTTGCTATTATTTTTAATAATTTACAGCCCATTTGCTCTTTCTTAAGGTTTTTTTTGCAGTACATATTCTTTTTGTTAGCATTACAGCCAATATTCTGGCCACGGTTAAAAATTTCAATGAAATTTTGCATATTTTGGTGGGCTCCGAACTGTTATTAATCCCAATGTTTCGAGTCTGATTCAGACTAATTTGAAAAATAAAATTATATTAATTATAACCCAATGATATTTTCATCGCAGAAAAATCCAATGAAATTTAAAATTTCAAAATCCGGATGAAACGAAATTTGAAACTAATTACCGGTTGCTGTGTTTTTTAAAATTTACAGCCCATTTCTTATTGCTTATAGGCCATTTTCTTTTTTTAGGGAAATAGGCCATTTTGTGGGCAAGCCGAATGCATCCCTCCTCGTCTTGAAAGATTTGAAGCCCAACAGGGCTGAGAAAAGTAAGTAGACCTCGGTTGGGTATTGTGCAAAAGAAAATAGAACTGGGCTAGCCGTTTCAAGAAAGAAAACAAAACTGGGCTGGTGATATGGTAAACATAAAATAAAAGACTGGTCATTGAAATTTTCGAACTATTTTTAATCCCAAAATTTCGAGCCCGATAAAAATAAATTTTAAAATATATTTAAATTATGTTAAAATCCAATGAAATATGAAATATGAAAAATAAAATAAAATTCACAATTTGAAACTAATTGCCCATTTGATGTGTTTTTTTATATATTTACACCCCATTTCAAATTACTCACAAAATTTACAGCCTTTTTTTATGGCCAGGCCAAATGTATCCCTCGTCGTCTTGAAAGATCTGCAGCCCGGCAGGGCGGGGAAAAGGAAATCGGCCTGTGTAGGGTATTGTGCGAAAAAAGGTGCGCTAGTCATTTTCACAGACAAAAAAACAGTTGGGCTCGTCATGTTGTAAATAAAGCCTGGGCTAGACGAGCCACAGACGCCACACAGCCCAGTTGATACCCCGCTCCGTCTCAACAACAACAACAAAAAACTGCTCGAGCTACTGGGTCCCAGGTGTCAGCCGCTCCTTGTGCAATTCTTCGTTTATTGACTACATTGACAATGTCGTAGGTCCCGGATGTCAGCAAACCATTAGGAGGAAGCATTTTTTTCATGTAATAAGGAGGAACTTGCTTGCGTAGGGCTATGGACCTGGGGGTCCCTACTGTCATCCTCTCCATGTACAGTCCTCACCGATTCCTGTCATTTGTTGACAGTCGCTCGTTGTGCAATTCTCTCGTTTATTGACTACGTTGACAATGGGGTGGGACCAAGATGTCGGGAAACCATTAGGAGGAAGCATTTTTTTGGCTTGTAATAAGGACGCACTTGCTTGCGTACTGCCATGACCCTGGTGGGTCCCTACTGTCATCCTCTCCATGTACAATCATCTCCTGATTCCTCTCGGTTGTTGGCCAAGTTGACAACGCCAGAAGGCAGTGCCGCGGCGAGGGAACCAAAGCGGAGGACGACGACGAGGCCTCGAACGGGAACGAAAAGGAGCCGTGGAAGATGCGGCTGTGTGGTCGGAAACGGAGGGGAGTACGAGGGTTGGTGTGGGGTGGGGATGCCGTCGCCGGAAAATAACAGGAGGTGGGGGTGGGTGGGGGGTAGAGGGATGGCCTGGCACCGATTAGGGTACGGTGGGACAGCAATGCGTGCGCAGCTGCGCAGCAAGCCGTGGAAGGCGGGAGCAGGCGATCCCACCAGCGTTGGTTTGGTTTGGGCGGCTGGAGCCTGGAGGAAGAAGACAAGAGATTGAAAAAGCACGACAAATGTTAGATTGACATCCAACGGCTTAGGCTGCCACAATCGTTTGTTGACTAAGTTGACAAAGCCTTGTGTACGCGTCAACCTAGTAGGCCCACAAGACAGCCTCTTAATCCGTGGCAGACAAATACAACCCATTTAAAAATATAACAGCCCATTCCATACGTTCAATCGGAAAGTTCAACATTCAGAGCAAAGTAACAGGACTGATTCAGAGATAGAGTACTGAACTTCCACGTTGACAACCATCATAGCCAACTTAACTATCTACTCCCACTAATACTCGAGTTTAGAACAACTAACATACTCTTAGCTAACTAGACGATGCCAGCCGACATCTGCGGCACACGCTAAATGCCGGCACCGACGTCCTCCTCGCCTCGGACTTGGCAGAGGTGCGATAGGGCGCATTGCTCGCGCATGTTTGCCCTTTCCATGCCAGCGTGGGCCACCGAAGCTTCAGCTTCTAAGCGGGAAACCCACTTGACGAGCTGGTAGTAAAATTCAGCATCGCGCATGCGTACGTGCGCGATAGCCTCTAGGGCTATTCGCCGGGCGCCGGCCTCCACGTAGTCAGCCTAGTTGCAGGCGCTCTGCTCGTGACGCAGAGCGGCAGTGCGCTGCTCCTCCTCCATGCTCCGCTGGCGGCGCAAATCGGCGGTACGCTGCTCCTCCGCCATGCGGTCGCGCTCCAAGGCATCCTCATACTCGGCATTGCCATCTAAAGACCGCAAGAAAACACTGAGCAAAGAGAAAAAAGGAACTGCTATGCACAGTAGTAAGAGCCGATCCGCTCTAAATGTTCACACCAGACTCACAGGTCTGGCTTAGTAATATGTTCACATTAGTAGCCCAAATTCACAACCAACTAGTAGGATTCCCATACATAAGATCAACATGTTTATGCATCTCAATGATTCACAGATCATACACAATATATCTGTTCTTGCTACTAACATGGATGCTTCTCAGGGCCAACATTCAGTACAGAGTGAATGAAAAATTTGTTTGTAAAGTCTACATTTCCTCTCGCAAACGTAAGTGGTTTCACCAACAGATGGAACCATGAGAATCAACCACACATGATGGAGGAACATCCACTGAAATATGTTATGGTCATCTGTCGATCACACGGCGAGACTATTTTCAGAATTCAACTTTAAGTTTGGCAAGATGATACCCATTGGATAATCAGACCAGAGCAATGAAGCACCTAGTGTTGGCCAATAAATAGTACAGTACTACTTTTGTGTAGTCCATGCAGTGACTATCCAATCCTTCTGTGTCTATTTTCAAATGGCACTGCATGCAGTGACTATCCTATTCTTTTATGCAGTTCCACAAAAATTGAGATCCCTGTGTTTGTTTGCCAAATAGCAATGAGCAGTCATCTGTTTGCACAAATATCAAGCAGCTAGTTAACATATACTCCACCTTGTATTTTCGGTTTAACCACGTCTCTGCTAGTTGTTTTCGCCTAGTATCTGTCTTGCTTTGCACTGGACAATTTGATACTGGATTGATTTAATTTGCTGGTACAGAGCAGAAATATGGCGCCTATTCTTCAATGGAGGTCCACCCTGGCAATAAATTTACATGCAAACCAATAATATTACTATCTAATGACAGTACAAAAACAGAAGCAAGATAGTAGCAAACCATGTACCTTGGTAATGAATAGCTCATAGTGCCACCGATTGGATATAACTATTTGCAGAAAAAAAATGGTCATAATGTTGAACCATCTGGACTTTTTGTGCAGTTTCACTAAAATCAAGGATCCCTATTTGCACAGATATTGAAAGTGCGATTACTATAAAAGTGGCACTAGTTGAAGCATGGACTCACAAATTTAAGCATTCCAAATTTCTTAATGGGAAATGGTAGCAAGATAGTTTCTAACCACCTGTTCAAAGGAATAAAGAAGGCAACAGTGATGGATGTCATCATGGCATACATAGTATTTTGTGAAAGATTGAACCATTCCTGACCTTTCCTCTTCTTTTAAGAATTGTTTGCGCAGTTCAACTAAAATAAAATGCCATCACCGCCTTGACATTTCGGTGACACTGTACAAAAAAATTGACTTACCATTACATCATGATGTTAGGTATGTAATCAACAGGCAATAGAGACAAAAATGCAGACCTCCTCCGGTAACATAATGAACATTAATTTTAACAAAGGTGTGACTAGCTTTGCCGGCATAATTTGAAGAATTCTACACCCTCTGTTCCTTAATATAAGACATTTTTGCAGTTCAATTTAATGTACCAAAACGTCTTGTATTTTGAAAGAGAGGTAGTAGTTTTCGTGCCTTTCTTTCCTTTTTCAATTTATCGGTGGCATTAGACTGACTGCGGCATTAGTTAAAAGTGGCATCACTTTAGCAGTAGCATAATTTTACCCGTGGCATTATACTAACAGCAAAAAAGTGGCAATAAGAGCATGGTGTTGGCTGTGTGCATCCTAGCTGTGCAGAGGCCGGATGTGTGCTCACTGTGTTATGTATCTTATTGATGCTCCGTTTTGAGCCAATAAAATCCACCCTTTGTTGAAAAAGTACAATGTACCTCCACGGACGCATAGATTGGTGAAGCAGGGATGGTTGCCCAGAGCAACAAATATCCAAGCAACATATCTGGATTACGTCCCATTTTTGTACTCTTTAGACACCTTTTACCTATGTGAGGACAACAAACCTATCGACCTGGTCATTCTCTATTGCGTTGTCCTGCCTTTCTTTCATTTTTCAACCAAGAGACAAGAGACTAGTTCCTCGGCTACTACTGCTTTTCCCCTTTTCAACCAAGATGCAAGTTCGATACCAAGTCTCTTCTATAGTACTACTTTCCCCCTTTCTTTCCTTATTCAACCCAGACATGGATTAGTCTGCATGAAGTAGGGTTTCCTTCAATAGTGCAAATTAAGGTTTTCGTCTGCATGACCAGCAGAGGCTAGTAACTTGGGGAGATGGGGCAGTGGGAAAACAACCACATGCAGCGACGTGGGCAGATGGGGGAATAGCACAAGGGTATGGTTCGAAAAGAGGTAGCATACCAGAGGGTCGGCGGGAAGCGGTTTCTCTCGTCGTCGTCCTCCTCCGCCGACACTACGGCAACGAGCTTGGGGACAGAGGCCATCCCGTGCCGGTGCTAGGTCTGAGAAGACAGCCTTGTCATCAGTGCACGTCCTCTTCTTCCCCGGCAGATGGGATCAGGGCGGATCTGTGGCCACCGGTGAGGAGGGAGAGAGAGTGGCCACCACCATCTTTTTTAGATCTGGAGAGGGTGATAGTGTGAGAAGCAAGTGGGCAGCCCTAGCAAGCAAGCACTGAAGCTCCAGCCTATATACTACTATATTATACTTGGTAGAGTACCTCCGTCAAGATTTTCTAAGTCCCACGAGCCGGAGCAACAGGACCAATAAAAGGGGAAAATTAAGGTCTTCGTTCTCTCTCCCATGCATACACTTTTTCTCTCTCCTGCGTGCACCCAATGGATAGCGTGCATGTATTGTCCGGCCTAATAAATCGGGACGACGTGTAGTAATGCTTCAAAATTGAATGGCATGCCATTAAAAAAAATTAAGTCAAGAAATAACGCGGCCCGATCGCATTTTGCATGAGAAATGACAAACCATGTTTCGTTGACGTGTTGTCCCGTTCCAACGTGTCAGTAAGAAGATGGTGAGTCCTTTTGTATAATTTCTGAACGGACATCTATGTACGGCCGGGTCACCTCTTCCTATACCGTGGCAATCGTCCGCTCCCCACTCGCCTCTTCCTGTACTGTGGCAACCACCCACCGCCTCTTCCCCTTTCCCTCTCGATTTGGGAGTTGGAACTGCTGTCGCACGCTCTTCCTCCCTCCATTTTCCTTGACCCTTTCTTCTGCCATTGTTTGTCTTCTCGATGGAGGGAAGTAGCAGGACCCGACCCCGTTATTCTTGCCCCAATCTGACAGATGACGTGGTGGAGGAAATCATTGATCGGTGCGATGTCATCACCGTGGCTAGCATGGCAGGTTCGTTCAAGAACATTCTCGACTCAACAAATAAGATCATTACAAACAACCCAAGGGTTCGAGAGCGGTTTGATCTCCCCTATCTTCTTCGCTATGACCCTGCTCTCTGGTACGGGGATGACGGAAGGCTCGCCTTGTGCAAGTTGACACCACTTGATAATGATTCGTGTGATGTTAAGATGCCATCGCTTCAGCGTAAGGATTGGGCAGGCGCAAATGGAGATTAGGTTGTTTATATTGGGGACAACTGCGAGTGGGAGCTTGTGAATGTGTACACTCGTCACCGGATTCCAATTCCAAAAATCTCAGACTGCCCTGAGGTTGAGCACACCGATACTCTACATACGTTCAAATACGATCATGGTGACTGTCGTCTACAGAAGATAGCAATTTGTCGAGTTCCCACACGCTCTTGGAGTTATAGGAACTATTGTGTTGTCGCTGTCTTCGACAAGCTTGTTGCCGTCTTTACTCCTGGAGGGATTGGATGGACATTGCTTAAAAACCAGTTTCTGTACACGAGGGAGTACTGTGATGCAATTCAATATGGGCGTCTTGTGTTTGATGTCACCAGTTGTGGCACTGTTTTTGCATGGGATCGTTCTTGCTTCGATACATTTGTCTTCCACCTTAATTAGAAGTGTTTCATTCACCATGCATGCGAGTTATCCCTTTACTAATTAACCTTCAAAATTTTCAAGGGCCTGTCAACATTCCGCCACCGATACTTGGAAACTTTTATAACCAAGGGGGAGATGACGATGGTGATGATGATGATGACGATGGTGATGATCACGAGCATGAAGACGAGCAATACCTACCTACTAGATGGTACCTAGCTACTTATTTCGATGGATCACCTCTTCTTGTCTGTATACATGGCATTGCTAATGTTACAGAGGAAGCAGGTAGTAGTATTATCTCGCATGGTCGTACTCTACGGACCTATGCCAACTTCCGTTGTAGGCTATTTGGGATGGATACTAGTGTGCTAGCGCCACGAGCTTCTCCCTGGTTCAATATTGGCAGTCTTGGAGAACACTCGCTTTTCCTTGGACTAAACTATCCAATGATGGTGAAAGACGATCCAGCGCTTGTTCGCACAACCTTGCCATTTATGAGAAGCAACTCTATCTATACCACCGACATTGCTGTTGTTGCTCACTACTCCAATGCAAATATTGCTCCTGATATTGGCCGCTTCAGCCCGGATGGTGAGTCCTGCGTTGGTCTCAAGATTGACAATACCACGGGGCCCTGGTCAGAGACTCGCTTCTGGTTCAAAGCAAGCGTTACCAGCGCCGAGGATTGGTTGACGTGAAGGTCGTTTTCATTTCTTGTACGTGTTGTGTGAGAAAAACTTTAGTATTTAAAATGTATCCTCATTGTCGTTGTGCGTTGTAGACTTGTTGTATGTAGTGTGAACGGTATATTTGCATATGCATGTGATAAACTTACTTAATTTATGAATGGATTTCGAGTCACTTCTCAGAGTGTGTGCTACGACACGGCAAAATACTTTTCACTGATAGTATGTGGGACCGAATGTGAGCAAACCGATGATGGGCACACTCCGCGTGTCTGTTGGCCAGCTGATAAGAGAGGGAGAGGAGGGCCGAGCATGGACTCCAGGATATTTGCCGACAGTGTGAGGTGGGCCGCCTAGTACCGAACTCCTGAAGAAATAATGTGTTTTTCTTTTTGCAAGTTGGAGAGATAATGTGTTCGCTCTACGTAACCAGCACCTCAATATAGTGGGGTGGCATGGGCCAAAACAAGCTTTCACGTCTAGGAGTACGGCACACGCCACCACCAAGAGTCCCATCTGACACCAAATTTCTTGGATTCCGTGCTACACCTAGCTCTTCTCTCTCCTCGTTTCTCTAACTCAACCATCGCGCGGCGGCTGGGGGGGGGGGGATTCAGGTGATACGAAGCTGCCCATGCTCCCATGATACGGGCTTTTGAAAGCCCTTGGATTTGAGATCGAACGGCTGCATGCTAAGCTCCTGCAAGTTTGCAAAAAAGCTCACAAGGATCTGATATTTATGCACGGGTCTAAAATCTCGGCATGCCAGCGTTCGATCTCAGATCCAAGGGCTCTCAGAAGCCAGTATCATGGGATCCTGGACAAGTTGGTTTGCCGATAGTCGGTTTGCTGAACTGCGGTCCCACTTGTTAGTCAAAATGCAAGACAGCAAGCGTTCCCCCTTGAGCGGTGTGGCAGACCAACCGTGAGGGGGTACGACATGAACCGTGTGGGGGTCCTTTTGAACTTGTAAGTTGTAACATTTGGTTCTGCACCTTGGCGCGACCGACAGATACAAATATAATGATTTTCCCTCAAAAATTAGAAATAACGATTAAAAACGCTATCGCTGGGCCACCGCCGTCTTTTTTTAGATCTGGAGAGGGTCCCGTTCCAACATGTCAGTGAGAAGACGATGAGTCCTTTTGTATAATTTCCGAACGGACGTGTAGGCCGGGTCGCCTCTTCTTGTACCGTGCCAACCATCCGCTTCCCACTCGCCTCTTCCTGTACCGTGCCAACCGTCTGATAACCCACAAGTATAGGGGATCACAACAGTTTTCGCAGGTAGTATTTCACCCAGATTTATTGATTCGACACAAGGGGAGCCAAAGAATATTTGCAAGTATTAGCAGTTGAATTGTCAATTCAACCACTCCTGGAGATAAAATATCTGCAGCAGAATATTTTGTAGCATAGTAATATGATATTTTTGATAGCAGTAGCAACAGTAACAATAGTAATAGCAACAGTAACAGTAGCAGATTTGTAGCAAGTGTAAAGCAGTAGCAACAAAGTAACTTAGCAGAAACCAATATGAAAAAGTCGTAGGCATTGGATTGGTGATGATAATTATGTTGGATGATATTCATCATATAACAGTCACAACCTAGGGCGATACACAATAGCTCCAATTCATCAATGTAATGTAGGCATGTATTCCGTGGGGGGGGGGGGGGGGGGGGGGGGGGGGGGGGGGGGGGGGGGGGGGGGGGGGGGGGGGGGGGGGGGGGGGGGGGGGGGGGGGGGGGGGGGGGGGGGGGGGGGGGGGGGGGGGGGGGGGGGGGGGGGGGGGGGGGGGGGGGGGGGGGGGGGGGGGGGGGGGGGGGGGGGGGGGGGGGGGGGGGGGGGGGGGGGGGGGGGGGGGGGGGGGGGGGGGGGGGGGGGGGGGGGGGGGGGGGGGGGGGGGGGGGGGGGGGGGGGGGGGGGGGGGGGGGGGGGGGGGGGGGGGGGGGGGGGGGGGGGGGGGGGGGGGGGGGGGGGGGGGGGGGGGGGGGGGGGGGGGGGGGGGGGGGGGGGGGGGGGGGGGGGGGGGGGGGGGGGGGGGGGGGGGGGGGGGGGGGGGGGGGGGGGGGGGGGGGGGGGGGGGGGGGGGGGGGGGGGGGGGGGGGGGGGGGGGGGGGGGGGGGGGGGGGGGGGGGGGGGGGGGGGGGGGGGGGGGGGGGGGGGGGGGGGGGGGGGGGGGGGGGGGGGGGGGGGGGGGGGGGGGGGGGGGGGGGGGGGGGGGGGGGGGGGGGGGGGGGGGGGGGGGGGGGGGGGGGGGGGGGGGGGGGGGGGGGGGGGGGGGGGGGGGGGGGGGGGGGGGGGGGGGGGGGGGGGGGGGGGGGGGGGGGGGGGGGGGGGGGGGGGGGGGGGGGGGGGGGGGGGGGGGGGGGGGGGGGGGGGGGGGGGGGGGGGGGGGGGGGGGGGGGGGGGGGGGGGGGGGGGGGGGGGGGGGGGGGGGGGGGGGGGGGGGGGGGGGGGGGGGGGGGGGGGGGGGGGGGGGGGGGGGGGGGGCTCAAATATTTCTCATGAATAATCTGATCATAAACTCACAATTCATCGGATCCCAACAAACACACCGCAAAAGAAGATTACATCGGATAGAACTCCAAGAACATTGGGGAGAACATTGTATTGAAGATCAAAGAGAGAGAAGAAGCCATCTAGCTACTAGCTATGGACCCGTAGATCTGTGGTAAACTACTCACACATCATCGAAAGGGCAGCAAGGTTGATGTAGAAGCCCTCCGTGATCTATTCCCCCTCCGGCAGAGTACCGGAAAAGGCCTCCAGATGGGATCGCGGAAGAACAGAGGCTTGCGGCGGCAGAAAGGTTTTCTCTTCTGGCTCTCTGGGGGTTTCCCAATATTTGTGAATTTATAGAAGTGGGATTAGGTCAAACGGAGTCACGTGGGCCCCACAAGGCAGCACGGCGCGCCCCAAGGTGCCTTGTGGAGCCTCTGTGAGGCTTCTGGCCTCCTCCCAAGGCTTCCCAGGTTTCTTTTGTCCAGAAAAAATCTCCAAAAAGTTTCGTGGCATTTGGACTTCATTTGGTACTGTTTCTCTAAAAAGCCAAAAACAAGCAAAAAACAGCAACTGGCACTGGGCACTAGGTTAATAGGTTAGTCCCAAAAAATGATATATAATTGCATACAATTGCATATAAAAACATCCAAGATTGATACTATAATAGCATGGAACAATCAAAAATTATAGATACATTGGAGACGTATCAGTGGCGGCGGCTCCGTATCATAAAACGCGATGAAACTTCTTCTATTTTTCTCTCGAGGAAATAGAATTTATAGCGTCGGAATTAGGTCAGACGGCCGCCTGTGGGCCCCACAAGGCATCAGGGTGCGCCCTGGGGGGGTCACGCCCTGTTGCCTTGTGGGCAACAGGTGGCCCCTCTTCTGTTGATTCTTGCACCAATAATTTTTATATATTCCATAAAAATTCTCCAAAAAGTTTTGTCCAAATCCGAGAACTTTGATTTCTGCACAAAAACAACACCATGGTAGTTCTGCTGAAAACAGCGTCAGTCTGGGTTAGTTTCATTCAAATCATGCAAATTAGAGTCCAAAACAAGAGCAAAAGTGTTTGGAAAAGTAGATACGACGGAGACGTATCAACTCCCCCAAGCTTAACTCATTGCTTGTCCTCAAGCAATTCAGTTGACAAACTGAAAGGGATAAAGAAAAACTTTTACGAACTCTTTTGTTCTTGTATCCGTATATAAGCTTAAATAGTACCCAGGTTTTCAGCAAAGATCATGAACTAACCATGCTCATAATAACATTTAAAAACTACATTTACTCATATCAATGGCATAATCAACTAGAGAGCAATAATAACATATCTCAAATGCCAACCATTTTGTCAAAACAATCATGATATAATATGATAACATGGTATCTCGTTAGCCCTTTCTGAGACCGCAAAACATATATGCAGAGCACCTCCAAAGTTCAAGCAGTGACTAAACATTGTAATTCAGGGTAGAAGAGATCCAGTCATGATGCATACAACATTAACTATACTCAATGCATAAGGATGACAATAGTGCTCTCAGGATTGGCGCTTAGTGCAAGAAGGTGAGACTCAACAATAAAAGTAAAATAACATAAAGTAAATAACATAAAAGTAAATAGATAGGCCCTTCGTAGAGGGAAGCAGGGATTTGCAGCGGTGCCAGAGCTCGAAGCTTAAATCAGAGATGAAAAATAATTTTGGGAGGTGTACTTTTCCTGTCAACGTCACGACCAAGAGTTTTCAATATCTTCCATGCTAAACACATTATAGGCGGTTCCCAAGCGAAAAGGTAAAGTTTACTCCCCCTCCACCATACCAACACAAGCCATGGCTAGCCGAATCCTCCATACCAACAACTTTCCGGGGGAGTTTGTTTGCATTATGTATTTTTTATTTTGAGCATAGGACTGGGCATCCCAAATACTAGCCTCTCTCGTGCAATGACAAGTGAATAAACACTCATCTCAAGAATAACCCGCTTAGCATGGAAGATACTGACCACCCCCTGTCGCTCCATGAGCGGTACAGGCACACAAAATGGATGTTTATTTGAATGATTAGAGGTGGCACGTTCAAATTTACTTGGAGCAGCAGAGTAATACCGCATATAGGTAGATATAGTGGACTCATCTGGAACAACTTTGGTTTAAGGATTGTGGATGCACAAGCAGAATTCCCGCTTAGTACAAGTGAAGGCTAGCAAATAGGTTAAGAAGCGACCAACTAGAGAGCGAAAACGGTCATGATCATGCATTGAGAATAATTAACATTGAATACTAGCATGAGTAGGATATAGACACCCTGAACATAAATATCGTGGAGGCTATGTTGGTTTTGAATCAACTACATGCATGAACATGTGCCAAGTAAAGCCACTTGAAACATTCAGAGGAGGATACCATATTAACATACTACATCTTAACTATTTTAATGCATGTTTACTTCCAAGATAAACCATTATCCACTCCTAGCTACTTGAGCATGGCATGAGCAACTATAATCTCTAATTGTCATCACAAACATGTTTACTCATAATATGCTGAATCATGGATACTGAGTTAAACATATTTACAAAAACAAAAACAAAAAGAGTTCATACCAGCTTTTCCTTGCCACAGTCACTTCATCAAATCATCGTCATTATTGCCTTTCACTTGCATGACCGAATGATGTGAAAATAATAATAGTGCAAGTGTTCCGTGGACTAAGCTAAAATCTGCAAACATTTTATTCAAGGGAGAAGATAGGGTAATATTGGCTCTTCGTTAGATCAACAATAAAGCATATGAGAGCCACTCAACATTTTCCTCGTGGTCCTCTCCTTACGATGACTGAACGAAAAGAAAAGAAATTTAGAGAAACACACTGAAATATTTTTGAAGTTTTTAGTTTTTTCTGAAGGAAGCAAACTAAGGAAGAAAAACGAAAAGCGAGAAAAACTATTTACACGGAAGAACACCCAGCAAGCAAAAGAAGAAACGAGAAATCTTTTTGGATTTTCTTTTGACACTACAAACTAACAAACAAGAAAGAAAAATTGAAAAGAAGCAAGAAATATTTTTGGGTTTTCAAAAATTTTCAAACACACGAGAAGAAAGCGAAAATAAAACTAACATGGATATACAATGAAAAAGTATGAACACCGACAACTGAAATGAATGTGCGAACATGAATGTAATGTCGGTGAGAGATACGTACTCCCCCAAGCTTAGGCTTTTGGCCTAGCTTGGTAATCACCACCCATAGTATCCATCAGGACCGGGCGGATAGTACTGGGGCAGAGGCACCTGAGGATCCCACTGCTGCCAGCTCGTTCCTGTAAGCTGTGATGTCCGCCGGCATGATGGTGTATCCATTCCTGGCATGAGAGTCAAACAAAGAGGGTGCAGGCAATGGAATAATATCGCAAGTTCTCTCACCAAAAACCAAGTTATAACGAATATATTGAGGAGGTTCAGGTTCATCAATAAAGTGGTGATCAATCATGCACTGTTGGTCTAAATAAGCCTTGGGCAGCAAGTAGTCATTTGGGTGGATAGCAACATTAAAATGTTTCGCAAGATGCGAAGCATAAATACCGCCATGGATTTTACCCTTAGTTCTGTTTGTGTGTAAGCGGCGCGCAATAATAGCTCCCAAGCTAAAAGTGTTATCGCCGTGAATAGCACGGTGCAAGATGGCGAGGTCAGGGGCACTAAGCTTACCACCTTCCTCCCTGGCAGTCAAGCATTACCCTATGAATAAAGCAAAGTAGTGCACAGCAGGAAAAATGCAAGCTAGTAACACGGGCTTTTGAAACGCCCCTAAATTCCCCCACTGTTAAGGTGCAAAGGAAATCCTCGAACTCCTCAGGACGAGGCTCCCTCAGATCCCCATCAGAAGGGATCAAGCATATCTCACAAAACTCATCTAGCGTTAACTCATGATGTTTAGCATATAAATCAAAACGCGCCATGGGGATATCGAGCCTAGGCATGAAATAAAAATTTTGAACAAAGGAATTTGTAAGGATGTGGTGCTGGTCACACTCATCTGCGGAAGTTGGTCAGCCCAGCGTTCGCAACAAATTGTGCGAACTCTTGACGAAACTCGACTTCGTTCATGAAGGAGTTGTGTGGCCACTCACACGGTCGGACCTCCGTCCTACGCGGAATATTGAGGTCGTGGTCATGGGCATCCCCAAGGACACCCTTGGAGCTCCGGCTCGAAGAACCCCTCCGAAGAAAATTCATTTTCCTAAGAACAAATTTCTGAAAAAATTTGGACCACAAAAAGATGTTAACAAAACTTCACAAGATTGACAGCAACTACTCATACAAGTGCCTAGGGGCTATATCAAGCATTGAAACTACATAGAACTCAAAGAATTTAACATGCAAGCTCATTTTCAGTAGCACCAATAGCAGCAATTTATGCAAAATATATTCCACTAAAGCAAAAACTAATTGGAGCAATGGGAGAGTCATATACCAAGGAGCAATCCCTCAAAACAGTTTCGGAAACGGAGCTCCAAGCAAAGAGATCAAAAATCTCAGGTTTGGGAGCAAGAACACGAGAGAGAGAGCTACAAGGATTTTTTTCTGGAGGTAGGAGATGAAGTGGGCTGAATGGATAAGTGAGTGGGTCCCTGTGGGACCCACAAGGCATCTTGGCACGCCCTGGGGGGTGGCCGCGCCCTGTTGCCTTGTGGGCAACAGGTGCACCCCCCTGGGTTGTTTACAGTGCTAAAAATTCTTATATATTCCAGAAAAAATCATGTTAAAATTTTATTGCATTCTGAGCACTTTTATTTTTGGGCCATTTTTTATTGCATGGATAATTCAGAAAATAGGATAATCACGGCATTTTATTCTAATTAAACTAAAAATAACAGAGAGCAAACTAAGCTTACAGAAAATTTGTGCTTACTAAATTCATTGACCACATGCCCTTCAAAAAGAATCCATTAATAAGGTTGATCAAGTCTTATTAACAAACTATTTCTGAATGACATGAAACTGAAGAATTTTCATATAACACTGAGTTACCTCAACGAGGATATGCATCTCCCCAACAATAAGAATTTCATATTTCTTTTTGACAGTAGGAAGAGGAAATTTGAAATCCCCAATAGTGATAGTCGAAACCTTCTCAATACAATTGATACCATTCACTGAAGTTTGTTTCTTCGGAAAATAAACCGTATGCTCATTACCATTGACATGAAAGGTGACCTTGCTTTTGTTGCAATCAATAACAGCCCCTGCGGTGTTCAAAAAGGGTCTTCCAAGGATAATCGACATGTTGTCGTCCTCGGGCATATCAAGTATAACAAAGTCCGTCAAGATAGTAACATTTGCAACAACAACAGGCACATCCTCGCAAATTCCAATAGGTATAGCAGTTGATTTATCAGCCATTTGCAAAGATATTTCAGTAGGTGTGAGTTTATTCAAATCAAGTCTTCTATATAAAGAGAAAGGCATAACACTAACACCGGCTTCCAAATCACATAAAGCAGTTTTGACATAACTTCTTTTAATGGAGCATGGTATAGTAGGTATTCCCGGATCTCCTAACTTTTTAGGTACTCCACCCTTAAAAGAATAATTTGCAAGCATGGTGGAAATTTCAGCTTCAAGTATCTTTCTTTTATTAGTGACAATATCTTTCATATATTTAGCATAGGGAGACATTTTCAACATATCAATCAGGCGAGTGCGCAAAAAGACAGGTCTAAGCATTTCAACAAAGCGCTCAAAATCTTCATCATCCTTATTTTTAGATGGTTTAGTAGGAAAAGGCATGGGTTTTTGAACCCATGGTTCTCTTTCCTTTCCATGTTTTCTAGCAACAAAGTCTCTTTTATCATATCTTTTGTTCTTAGGAGGTGGGTTATCAAGATCGACAGCAGGTTCTATTTCTACATCATTATTTGGTTGAGCATCAACATGAACATCTTCATTCTCATTATCATTGTCCTTATCATTATTATTATCGCTAGGTGTATGTTCATTACCAGATTGTGTCTCAGCATCAGAAATAGAAGCATCATTATGATTCTCAAGAGGGTTTTCTATCTCAGGTTCACTAGGAGCAAGCAAAGTTTTATCATTTTTCTTTTTCTTTTTCTTTTTCTTTTTCTTCTTAGATGGACTAGGTGCATCAATATTATTTCTTTGAGAGTCTTGTTCAATTCTTTTAGGATGACCTTCAGGATACAAGGGCTCCTGAGTCATTCTACCTCCTCTAGTAACAACTCTAACAGCATGGTCATTCTTTTTATTATTCATCTCATTAAGCAAATTATTTTGTGACTTAGCAATTTGTTCTAATTGAGTCTGAACCATAGAAGCATGTTTACTCAAGCATTTAACATCATTAGCAGTTCTAAACATCAAATCACTCAAGCGTTCAATCATTATGGCATTCCATTTTAGTTGATTGCTAACATACAAATTAAAGTGTTCCTGTTTAATGATGTAATTATCAAATTTATACAGGCATTGACTAGCAGATTTATTATACGGAATATCACCTTCATCAAATCTAGTGAGAGAATTTACCTCCACTACCTGTGTCGGGATGTCCAGCCCATGTATTTCTTCAATAGGTGATAAATTCTTAACGTCTTCAGCTTTAATACATTTTTCTTCCATAGATTTCTTGGCTTCTTGAATATCTTCTGGACTGAGGAATAGAATACCCCTCTTCTTCGGAGTTGGCTTAGGTGGTGGTTCAGGAAGTGTCCAATCATTATCATTCTTCAATATATTATTCAATAGTTCTTCAGCCCGTCCAACAGTTCGATCCCTGAAAATACAACCAGCACAACTATCTAGGTAGTCCCTAGAAGCATCGGTTAGTCCATTATAAAAGATATCAAGTATTTCATTTTTCTTAAGAGGATGATCAGGCAAAGCATTAACTAATTGGAGAAGCCTTCCCCAAGCTTGAGGGAGATTCTCTTCTTTAATTTGCACAAAATTAAATATTTCCTGTAAAGCAGCTTGTTTCTTGTGAGCAGGAAAATATTTTTCAGAGAAGTAATATATCATATCCTGGGGACTATGCACACAACCAGGAGCAAGCGTATTAAACCATTTCTTAGCATCACCCTTTAATGAGAAAGGAAACAACTTAAGAATATAGTAATAGCGAATTTTATTCTCATGAGAAAATAGGGTGGCAATATCATTCAACTTAGTAAGATGTGCCACAACAGTTTCAGTTTCATAACCATGAAAAGGATCAGATTCAACCAAAGTAATTAACTCAGGATTGACAGAGAATTCATAATCCTTATCGGTAACAAATATGGGAGAGGTAGCAAACTTAGGATCATATTTCATTCTCTCCCTCATAGATTTTTCTTTCATTTCAGCAAGCAATTTTATAACCTCATCTCTATCATTACAAGCAAGAATTGCTCTAGCTGTCTCCCTATCAAAGACATGTTCATCAGGTGATTCAACTCTAGTAGGAGAGCTAGGCATAATAGGTGAATCATAATTCTCAAGAGTTTCAACATTTTCAGTTTCTTTAGCTTTAGCAATTTGTTCATCAAGAAATTCACCAAGTGGCACAGTATTATCAAGCATAGTACTAGCATCATCATATGTATCACTCATAGCAGAAGTAGTATCATCAATAACTTGCGACATATCAGAATGAATAGCAGGTGGTGGTGTCACAAGCTTACTTAAAACAGAAGGTGAATCAAGTGCGGAGCTAGATGGCAGTTCCTTACCTCGCCTCGTCTTAGAGGGAACGATCTTGGTCTTAGCGTCTTTCAGATTCTTCATAGTGATCAACAGATATAAATCCCAAGTGACTCAACAAATAGAGCTATGCTCCCCGGCAATGGCACCAGAAAAAGGTCTTGATAACCCACAAGTATAGGGGATCGCAACAGTTTTCGTGGGTAGTATTTCACCCAGATTTATTGATTCGACACAAGGGGAGCCAAAAAATATTTGCAAGTATTAGCAGTTGAGTTGTCAATTCAACCACACCTGGAGATAAAATATCTGCAGCAGAATATTTTGTAGCACAGTAATATGATACTTTTGATGGCAGTAGCAACAGTAACAATAGTAACAGCAACAGTAACAGTAGCAGATTTGTAGCAAGTGTAAAGCAGTAGCAACAAAGTAACTTAGCAGAAACCAATATGAAAAAGTCATAGGCATTGGATCGGTGATGATAATTATGTTGGATGATATTCATCATATAACAGTCACAACCTAGGGCGATACACAATAGCTCCAATTCATCAATGTAATGTAGGCATGTATTCCGTATATAGTCATACATGCTTATAATAAGAACTTGCATGACATCTTTTGTCCCACCCTCCTGTGGCAGCGGGGTCCTTAAGGAAACTAAGGGATATTAAGGCCTCCTTTTAATAGAGAACTGGAACAAAGCATTAGCACTTAGTGAATACATGAACTCCTCAAACTACGGCAATCACCGAAAAGAATCCCAATTATTGTCAACTTGGGGTATGCGGATCATAACACGTAATAGGTGCATATAACTTGCAAGATAGGATCAAGAATGCAAATATATTCATGAAAACATAAAGGGTTTAGATCTGAAATCATGGCACTCGGGCCCTAGTGACAAGCATTAAGCATAGCAAATTCATAGCAACATCAATCTCAGAACATAGTGGATACCAGGGATCAAAGCCCTAACAAATTGACTCAATTACATGATAAATCTCATCCAACCCATCACCGTCCAGCAAGCCTATGAAGGAATTACTCATGCCCGGTGGTGAGCATCATGAAATTGGTGATGGAGGATGGTTGATGATGACGACGGCGTCAAATCCCCCTCTCCGGAGCCCCAAACGGACTCCAGATCAGCCCTCCCGATGAAGAACAGGAGGTGGTGGTGGCTCCGTATCGTAAAACGTGATGAAACTTCTTCTTCTATTTTTTTCTCGGGGAAATAGAATTTATAGCATTGGAATTAGGTCAGACGGCCGCCTGTGGGCCCCACAAGGCATCAGGGCGGGCCCTGGGGGGTCGCGCCCTGTTGCCTTATGGGCAACAGGTGGCCCCTCTTCTGTTGATTCTTGCACCAATAATTTTTATATATTCCATAAAAATTCTCCAAAAAGTTTTGTCCAAATCCGAGAACTTTGATTTCTGCACAAAAACAACACCATGGTAGTTCTACTGAAAACAGCATCAGTCCGAGTTAGTTTCATTCAAATCATGCAAATTAGAGTCCAAAACAAGAGCAAAAGTGTTTGGAAAAGTAGATACGACGGAGATGTATCACCGTCCACCACCTCTTCCCCTTTCCCTCTTGATTTGGGAGTTGGAACTGCTGTCGCACGCTCTTCCTCCCTCCATTTGCCTTGACTCTTCCTTCTGCCATTGTTCGTCTTCTCGATGGGGGAAGTAGCAGGACCTGACCCCGTTATTCTTGCCCCAATCTGACAGATGACGCGGTGGAGGAAATCATTGATCGGTGCGACGTCATCACCACGGCTAGCATGGCAGGTTCATTCAAGAACATTCTTGACTCAACAAATAAGATCATTACAAACAACCCAAGGGTTCGGGAGCGGTTTGATCTCCCCTATCTTCTTCGCTATGACCCTGCTTGCTGGCACGGGGACGACGGAAGGCTCGCCTTGTGCAAGTTGATGCCACTTGATAATAATGATCCGTGTGATGTTAAGATGCCATCGCTTCGACATAAGGCCTGGGCAGGCGCAAATGGAGATTGGGTTGTTTATATTGGGGACAACTGCGAGTGGGAGCTTGTGAATGTGTACACTTGTCACCGGATTCCACTTCTAAAAATCTCAGATTTCCCTAAGGTTGAGCACACCAATACTCTACATATGTTCAAATACGATCATCGTGACTATCGTCTATAGAAGATAGCAATTTGTCGAGTTCCCAATCGCTCTTGGAGTTATAGGAACTATTGTGTTGTCACTGTCTTCGACAAGCTTGTTGCCATCCTTACTTCTGTGCCTCAATGGATATTGCTTGAAAACCAGTTTCTGGGAACGCATGTGTACTGTGATGCAATTTAATACGATCGTTTTGTGTTTGCTGCCACCACTTCTGGCACTGTTTTTGCATGGGATCTTGATTGTTTCGGTACATTGTTTGTCTTCCACCGTAATTATAATTGTTTCATTCACCATGCATGCCAGTTGTCCCCGTATTAATTAACCTTTTTTTTGCGGGGTCCCGTACTAATTAACCTTCTTGTGTTTCCAAGGTCCTGTCAACATCCCCCCACCGATACTTGGAAACTTTTATAACCAAGGGGGAGATGACGATGGTGATGATCACGAGCATGAAGACGCGCAGTACCTACCTATTCAGTGGCGCCTAGCTACTTATTCCGATGGATCACCTCTTCTTGTCTGTATACAGGGCACTGGTGATGTTACAGAGGAAGCAGGTGTTGTCTACCATGGTCGCAGTCGTCTCCGAACCCGTTCCAACATCCGTTGCAGGGTATTCGGAATGGATACTAGTGTGCTAGCGCCAGAACCTTCTCCCTAGTTCAATATTGATAGTCTTGGAGAATACTTGCTTTTCCTTGGACTAAACTATCCAATTATGGTGAAAGGCGATCCGGTGGTTGTTGGCACAACGTTACCATTTATGAGAAGCAACTGTATCTATACCTCGCACATTGGTATAATTCCCTACGCTGGCTATCACAATTTCCATACTCCTAATATAGGCCGCTTCAGCCTAGATGGTGGGTCTTGCATTGCTCTCGATGTTGATAATAGCTGGCCCAACCCAGAGGTTCACTTATGGTTCAAAGCAAGCATTTCCAACACCGAGGATTGGTTGAACTGAAGTTCATTTCATTGCTTGTTATTTGTTGTGTGATAAAAACTTTAGTATTTAGAATGTATCCTCGTTGTGGTTGTGCGTTGCTGACTTGTTGTAATAAATGGCATATTTGCATATGCATGAATGTTATAAACTTACTTAATTTATGATTAGTTTTTGCACTTCTCAGAGTGGGTGCTGCGATGCGGCAAAATATTTTTTACCGCCATACATAATTGTCTGTGCATTGCAACAGGTTATATATATATTCTAGTATACCCGCCAAAAAAAATGGACTGCGTGGATATTTTCCTATGGAAACAAGGGGCATGGCTAGATGACAGTCGCCTGAATATTTTTTGTGGCCAGTCAATTTGGCTTGGGCCGTTGGATGAAAAATGGACGGCGGGATCATCTTCCTAAACCTCCAGCCTGTCGCGTCGCACCGCACATGGTGGGTCAGGCACGCCGCTCACCCAGCGAATGTGCGTCGGCTTGCGTTTTAACTGACATGTGGGACCGAATGTGAGCAAACCGACGATGGGCACACTTCACGTGTCTGCTTGCCTGCTGAGGAGAGAGAGAGGAGGGCCGAGCACGAACTCCAGGAAATTTGGTGACGGTGTGAGGTGGGCCATATGGTAATAAAACTAGTGGTACCGTAGTCCAGGAGAGATACTAATGTGCTCGCTCTAGCCTCGCTCTATGTAACCAGCACCTCGATCCAAAACAAGCATTCACGTCTAGGAGTGCGGCACATGCCACCACCATAAGTCCCATCTGGCACTATATTTCTTGGAGTCCGTGCTACAGCTATCTCTTCTTCCTTCTCGTTTCTCTGACTCAGCCATCGCGCGGCTGGCGGGGTGGGGGTTTGTTGATAGTCGGTTTGTTCAAGTGCGATCCCACTTGTAAGTGAAAATGCAAGACATTGCATGTTCCCCCTTGAGCGCCGTGCCATACCATCCGTGTGGGGGTGTGACGCGAACACGGCAGGCTTTTCCTTTTGAACTTGTAAGTTGTAACATTTGGTTCTGCTCCTTGGCTTGACCGATAGATAGAAATAAATATTTTCCCTCAAAAATTAGAAATAATGATTAAAAACGCTAGCGCTGGGCTTTTCCCGCGCGATAAGCGGGGGAGTTTTGCCAGTTTCGACCATCATCGCTTTCCTTGCATGCGG
The DNA here is from genome assembly GCA_036873465.1 of Thinopyrum obtusiflorum. Classification (NCBI taxonomy): domain Eukaryota; kingdom Viridiplantae; phylum Streptophyta; class Magnoliopsida; order Poales; family Poaceae; genus Thinopyrum; species Thinopyrum obtusiflorum. The sequence goes on from JAAAWM010011893.1 coordinate 107,830, forward strand.
TCCCACATGTAAGTGATATGCCTAGCCACTGTGCATTGAGCGGCGGGCCGGAATGACCGTCTGGGGTGCGACGCAAACGGGACTGTACGTGTTCCAGTTTCTCGTTTTGAAGTTGTGAAGTGTAACACTTATTATAAGCCATCATGCAAAAGGTGAGCAAGGGATCACACACGTCTTTATCAGCTGGAATGAGAATGCAATATAGTAAGAATCAAGGCCATGACGACGCGATGCAATGGTGGTTACAGAGGCCAAATGAAACTTGTGAGCGACCCAACCAAACACGCCCATGGTGCTTGGTTGATGGCTGCATGCCGCTTCTACCATTTAGTAGTACTACTTCCCTCAACATGCGAATTGAAGGAGGATAAACATCAATGGTCGTTCATCAGGAACCGCTACCCTCTACTTTATTTGTATTCAAGCCGTCTTGAAAACCGTACTCGTTTACTAGTCCCCCTTGTATTTTGTGTCATATTTTGGCCCTTAATCTAACTAATAAAATTGTGTGACCAATATAATGTCATTGGAGAACATATTCAAATACGAATCCAACAAAAAAATGTGTGACATTCTACTCAAATACTCCTACTACGTAATTGATACGTCTCCAACGTATCTATAATTTTTTATTGTTCCATGCTGTTATATTATCAATCTTGGATGTTTTTATAAGTATTTACAGCAATTATATATCATTTTTGGAGACTAACCTATTAACTTAGTGCCCAGTGCCAGTTGCTGTTTTCTGCCCTGTTTTTGTTTTACAGAAAATCAATACCAAATGAAGTCCAAATGCCATGAAACTTTTTGGAGATTTTTTATTGGGCAATGCCAACACTAGAAGCTTCGGGAGAAGACCAAACGCCAGAGGAGGTGGCCACGAGCCACCAGGGCGCGCCTGGGGGGGCAGGCGCACCCTGGTGCCTCGTAGGCCCACCCTAGCTCCGTTTGACCTAATTCCAGCACTATAAATTCCCAAAAATCAGAAACCCTCAGGGGTGTCCACGAAATACTTTTTCCGCCACCGCAAGCTTCTGTTCCAGAGAGATCTCGTCTGGAGGCCTTCTCCGGTAATCTGCCGGAGGGGGAATCGATCACGGAGGGGCTCTACATCATCCTTGCTGCCCTTTCGATGATGCGTGAGTGTTTTACCACAGACCTACGGGTCCATAGTTAGTAGCTAGATGGCTTCTTCTCTCTTTTTGATCTTCAATACAATGTTCTCCTCGATGTTCTTGGAGTTCTATCCGATGTAATCACTTTTTGCGGTGTGTTTGTTGGGATCCAATGAATTGTGAGTTTATGATCAGATTATCCATGAATATTATTTGAGTCTTTGCTGCACTCTTTTATGCATGATTAGTATAGCCTCGTATTTCTTCTCCGATCTATTGATTTGGTTTGGCCAACTGAGTTGATTTATCTTGCCATGGGAAGAGGTGCTTTGTAATGGGTTCGATATTGCGGTGCTCAATCCCAGTGACAGAAAGGGACAAGACACGTATGTATCATTGCTATCAAGGGTAAAAAGATGGGGTTTATTCATACGTGAGTTTATCTTGTCTACATCATGTCATCGTTCTTAAGGCATTACTCCGTTCTTTTATGGACTTAATACACTAGATGCATGCTGGATAGCGGTCGATGTGTGGAGTAATAGTAGTAGATGCAGGCAGGAGTCGGTCTACTTGTCTCGGACATGATGCCTATATACATGATCATTGCCTTGGATATCGTCATGATTATTTGCTTTTCTATCAATTGCCCAACAGTAATTTGTCTACCCACCGTATGCTATTTTCTCGAGAGAAGCCTCTAGTGAAAACTATGGCCCCCGGGGTCTACTTTATCATTTACTAAAACCCTAAAAATACTTGCTGCACTTTTTCTTTTATTTATTTTATTTTGTATTTTTGTTTCAGTCTATCAATCTATCACATACAATTTAATCTTGCAATTACCGTCGAGGGATTGACAACCCCTCGTTTGCGTTGGGTGCAAGGGTTTGTTGTTTGTGCGCAGGTACTGCTAACGAGGTGTTGTGTGATTCTCCTACTGGTTCGGTAACCTTGGTTTCATAACTGAGGGAAATACTTATCTTTACTGTGCTGCATCATCCCTTCCTCTTCAGGGATAATACCAACGCAAGCTACAAGTAGCAGTAATGTCATTGGAGTAGTAGGAGTAGTATGTTCGTCCATCGTTGACCCAAAATAATATGAGACTAATAATCCAGATGTAGGATCAAAAGTATGTCTAGAGGGGGGGGGGGGGGGGGGGTGATTAAACTACATGACCAAATAAAAATCTATCATTTTCCCAATTTTAGTTGTGGGTAGATTTTAGCAAGTACACAAGTCAAGTAACACCCTACACATGCAATTCTAAGAGTGTGGCAGCGGAAAGTAAGCAACTGCACATGTAAGTAAAGGAGGGGATCGTAGATTTCAAACGCAATGAAGACACGATGATTTTTGGCGTGGTTCCGATAGGTGGTGCTATCGTACGTCCACGTTGATGGACACTTCAACCCACGAAGGGTAACGGCTGCACGAGTCCACGGAGGGCTCCACCCATGAAGGGTCCATGAAGAAGCAACCTTGTCTATTCCACCATGGCTTACGTCCACGAAGGACTAGCCTCACTCGGGTAGATCTTCATGAAGTAGGCGATCTCCTTGCCCTTACAAACTCCTTGGTTCAACTCCACATCATGTTGGAGGCTCCCAAGTGACACCTAACCAATCTAGGAGACACCACTCTCCAAAAGGTAATAAATGGTGTGTTGATGATGAACTCCTTGCTCTTGTGCTTCAAATGATAGTCTCCCCAACACTCAACTCTCTCTCACAGATTTGGCTATGGTGGAAGAAGAATTTGAGTGGAAAGTAACTTGGGAAGGCTAGAAATCAAGGTTCAATTGGTAGGAATGGAATGTCTTGATCTCAACACATGAGTAGGTGGTTCTCTCTCAGAAAATGTATGGTGGAAGTGTAGGCATGTTCTGATGGCTCTCTTCACTGAGGAAGAAGGGGTGGAGGGGTATATATAGCCTCCACACAAAATCCAACCGTTACACACTTTTAACCCAACTCGGTGGCACCGATCAGAAATCTCAGTGGCATCGACCTGTGTAAAAGATATGAACGTTAGGAATCTCGGTGGGACTGACTGGAACATCTTGGATGGACCGATGTGCAATGGTTAAGGCAAACCTCGTCTCGGTGGCACCGATTGCATCAACTCGATGGGACCGAAGTGAAGCAATAAGGCAACAGAGAGTTGGCAAGCCATCTCGGTGGTACCGATTGCAAATCTCGGTGGGACCGAAATAATTGCAACTAGTAACAAAGAGTTGGCAAGGCCATCTCGGTGGGACCGAGATCCATATCGGTGGATCCGATTTGTTAGGGTTTTGGCAGTGGCTAAGTCCAAATGAACTCGGTGGATCCGGATAGGAAATTTTGGTGGGGCCGAGTTGGAATGTAGGTTTTGGACATATTTGGATGGAGAAAGTGGTTGAGGGTTTTGGAGCAATGTCACTAAGCACTTGAGCAAAAAGATCATTAAGCAACACCTCATCCCCTTTTAATAGTATTGGCTTTCCTATGGACTCAATGTGATCTTGGATCACTTAACAAAAATGTAGAGTCTTGAGCTTTTGCCAATCCATGTCCTTAGCATTTTGAAGGGTTCACATCTCTAGTCCTTGCCATGCCAATCATTGAACATCCTGAAATATTTAACTTGAATGGACATTAGTTCAATGAGATATATGTTGTTATGAATTACCAAAACCTCCCGGGGATTAGTTGCACTTTCTATCTCCCCCTTTTTGGTAATCAATGACAACATATAGATCAAAGCTTCGACAAATGATTAAATGAATGAAATACATTGTCGATTTGAGAAGTGTGTGATATGCAAGAGCTCCCCCTAAATTTGTGCATTATTAAAAATTTGGGTTTGAATGCAAATGCACAATCGATTAGGATCATGGGTCACTCTTCCATGTCACATACAACTTGGTGGAGCGCACAAAATGATATGAATGGAATAGTTAGCACTCATCACCAAAACACAAGTGAATGATCATACAAAGATAATGATAATGATAGGCATTAAGCATCACATGAAGCATAGTATGATCAATCACACACATAGTATCTCACAAGCATATCAAACCAAAGTAGCATAAACCAAATAGTAGCAGAAACTCAAGAAAAACCAATGAGCAAAAGCGAGACACTCTCTCTCGAAGCCTAATGATCTATACAAATTCCCCCCCTTTGGCAACAAGTACCAAAAAGTTCGAATAGGTATAGAGCTATACGTCTCTCTAGGCACGATCCTCGGCAGCTCCTAAAGGTGATCTCTGGCTGGCAGCTCTGGTGTGCGTAGATGGCATTGAGAGAAGTGCATCTACAAAGGCTTCAGCTGACGTCTGTTGGGCTGGTGGAGTAGAAACTGGAGGTGGCACTGTAGCAACAGTAGCAGGTGCAGAAACTATAGTCCTCGTATCTGCATCAGTCACTGCAGCAGACCTGGGTGCCCTAGGCACTGTCTGGAACCTGTCAGTCATCAGTCTGTCATCTCCACTGTCCTCAGCAGCAGCTCTGGCTGTGTCAACATCATCTCGTAGCTTCTCCACAATAGTTTGAACCTCTGTGATCTTCACATCAAGATCATAAATCTTAGCCTCGTCCATCCGCTCTAGGCTCTCTTGGTTCTTGGTGAGGTTGGCCAGACTTCACTCAATCCTCAGGGTGGCTTCCAGCAGATAAGTCATTTGATCATTCTTTGACTTGAGGTTAGCAATAGGAGCATTGGGAGCAGATGCCTCTTTGGCTTCTTTTGCTGCTGCAGCTGCCCGAATCTTCTCTTGTGCTTGAGCAGATGTAGGATGTGAAGGGTCCATCACCACTACATTGTCCTCGAACTCTAAATGCAATGGGAGATGCTCACGATCAAGTAGATATGTGCTCGTTCCAACCTTGGAGTTGATGAGCAACTGAATGTGTGGAGCATATCCACAAGATCTCTTCTGGTCAGCTGTGGTTCTCTTGATTGTTTCAACAATAAGGCTCGTCACTTTGAACTTCTGCGGTGTATCAAACAAGTGTAGCAGGTTGATGGAGTGGCCACGTATCATCTTGTCATCTCCAAACTTGGGCAAAAGAGTGCACCTCAAGATTGTATTGGTGGTGGCCAAACCAGGCAGCAAGTGCTTCACAGAACCAAGCTTGTGAGTCTCATTGTCTTTCTCTGGAATTGCAGTGTACATGTTAGCCATGGAATTGTGGTCCAACTTGAGCTTGGCATATATATCAATATCATTCTCGTCTTCCTTGGGAGCACCAAGAAGAGCAACCCACTCAGAGATGGTTGACTGGTATCTGGATCCCTCAGTCATCCACACTATTCTACCATCGGGATAAAAATGAGCTGTGGAGTAGAATTGCCTGATCATCTCATCATTCCATTTGGTAAGCTTCTTCCCAACAAAATCATCAACACCAGCTATTCTGAAGCTTTCATGAACATGGGGGAAGTAGTCTTCATTTGCATCAATATATTTCCAATCCACCCACTTCATATCACTGACAATAGGCTTCTTGTCAAGCAGCACAGTTTCATAGAAATCCTGTTGCTCCCTGGTGTGGAAACGGTAATCACAGGCTGTCCTCCTCCTTGCAGCATATGGATCAGTCAATCTCCACTGACGCAATCCTTTGTCCTTTCTGAGCATCATGTTCTCAGCAACTGGATGAGCATTATCATGATCTGGAATCTTTGGCTTTAACTTCCTGAGCACTAGTGGCTCATCATCAGCATCAACTTTAGGCACTGGGGCCTTATTCTTCTCAGCAGCAGGTATGTTTCTTGAAGACCTCTTAGGTGCTGGAGCTTTGGGCTTAGACTTGGTGGGGGCAGCAGACTTCAAAGCATCAGACATGAGCTTCTGAGTCTTGGCAGGAGGTGCATCAGCTGCTGGTTCCTCCTCCTCCTCCTCCTCATCATCATCCATCATGGAGGGTTTGCCAATAACATAAGCAGTTGTCTTCCTTGCCCTCTTCTTCTTCTTTCCTGCAGCTGCTGTCTCTGAGTCACTTGACCCCTCAAGTGTGAACGTCATGCTCTTCCTTGTAACTTTCTTCACAGCAGTTTTGTCCTTGGCAGAAGGTCTTGTGCTAGCAGTTCTGCCATATTTCTTAGCAATCACTTTCTTCTTCTTTGATGTGGCCTCACTAGCCACAAAATCCTCATCCTCATCTTCTGATGTTCTTTTCTTCCTGGTTTTGGTGGCTACTTTTGGAAGATCAGGAGAGCTTCTCTCTCCCTCATAAAAACTCTCTTCAGGACTTGATCCTTCACTGAGATCTGCATGCTGTTCTGACACATTCTGGCTGTCACTATCATCTGACATCTTGCAAACTAACCATGTGAATAGATGGGTATGGGCAGAGTAGACGAGTCATCACAAAAAGCAGATATTTTTCAAGAAAATTGAGTTCAAAACTTAGTTTCAAGTTTTCACAGAAGGCATTTCGGATCCACCGAGTTGATCATCTCGGTGATACCGAAGCACTTCACAGAAACATAACACTCCATTTCAGTTAGACCGAGATGTGGTTCGGTGTCTCCGAGATGCTAGGGTTTCACTGAAACTTTACTTTTAGTCTCACCGATTCGTACAACTCGGTGGCACCGAGACGTACTAGTGCAATGGCCAGGGCCAAATAGGTGACTCCGAAAATTTCAATTCGGTCGGTCTGAGATGCTTTCGGCGGAAACTTAAACCTAATTTTTTTGCTCGAGACTAATATACGGAATTTGTAGTGTAAAGGAAGGTTTCAATCCGTGGCAAGAATAATGGCAATCCATCCATGCATTGAATCAGAATTTGAGCACAGAGGGGGTCGAATCTCACCCTAACTTGGTGGAGATCCTCTACGGCGGCAACAGCGAGGAAGATTCCCGTTGACGGCGATGGATTCCGGTGGCAAGGGCGCACAGGAGACAAGGGTGATGATCCGAAGACCAAGGCAATGGCAACAACGGGGTGCGGGGGTCGTGATGTTTGAAGTAATTTTCAATGTACGGGCCGCGAAGTATATATACCTGTGTGCTGTCGGTGGCTCCGAGTGGAACAACTCGGTGGCACCGATATGTGTAACTGCAAGCAGTATAGCACATCGGTGGCTCCGAAATATTCAACTCGGTGACACCGAGATAGAAACCTAGATCAATCAAACTGTTTCGGTGAGTCCGAATAGGAGTGGATTGGTCACGCCGAAACAAATTTGAAGGTTTTGGAGTTCAGCCCTTTCAGATCGGTGACTCGGAGTGTGCCTCACCCGGAGGGTCCGAAAATGACTTGTTCAATTTTTGTGATGTAGCAAGAATAGAATTTGAGACAAGAAAGCATAGATAGCTAGAGAAGGTACTTAGGCATTCTTGTACATCCACTTGGCCAGAAAAACCAAGACAATCAAAACAACAAATGGATGTCCTCGAATAAAGAAAACATGCAAACCAACATGCTCACACAATAAGATAGCAAATGAAATATGTGTCAAACATGCACAACCAATTCTAGCATCTATCAAGCAATTGACGATGACATAGTCATCTATATATGAGTATATTGACTTAGGAGTCAAATGAGAACATTTGATCATAGGTCATACTCATTGTTTAAGCACAAGTGGAGTTGCCACTTTTACATAAAGCATTAATGTGTTCACACCATTAGAGTTGCTTTAGCTCAATTCTTAGAGAAAAACTCCCCCTAGATGTGATATCCCCCCAAAGAGGGATGAACTAACCTTGGGTTTTGTCGATGATGACTTCATGTAGATGTTGAAGATGTGGATACTCAATGTTGATGTAGTCCATCAAGAGTTGGGAGCAATCCTTGAAGTTTTGCACTTTCAATACCTACATGGGTTAGTCCCACACAAGGAACATACAAGGATATCCATAGACATAGAGTGAAATACACATATGATGATGTCCATGAATGCATTGAATACCTTGTCCCTTGCCTTACCAACAAGAGGGTTTGTGACTCCATGAACTAGTGCAAGATGTTGAAGTTGGTTGCACAAGTTCTTGCCATAAATGAATGTGAGTGAAGTTTGTTGGCGGAGTCACCCTCAAGAACTCTCTCGTTTTTCTTCTTTTGGACCCACATCAACTTGATGGGAATCCTTGGAGTTGTAGTTGAACTTGATGAAGTAGAACTTGATGAAGTCTTGGGAACCCACTTGACCAAGGCTTGAGGTACTTCTTCAAATGAGTTAATCTCCTCTTGAAGTTTGTCCTTACCTTTTAGCTTGTGGTCTTGTGGTGGAAGATCATCTTGAGCTTGTGTTCCCTTGAAGGAAGTAGGATCATACTTCTCTTGTTAAGGAACGAACTTTGTCTTGGGGTATTGATCTTCTTCCCACTCAACTCCATTGGCATTGAACTTTCGTTCAAAACCAACACCCTGGTTCTTCTGGTACCTTCCTTGCTTGCGTACAATTTCCTCAAATTGCTTACTCCCGGCAAGGCTCTTGTAGACACCTTTTTCTATAATTCCTTTCAATAGATTGTTTTTTTGCTCAAGTGTAACTTGGCTAAGAGAATCATTAGTGGAATCAATAGAACTACTAGAAGCAACAACATTGGATATAGCATTGTTATTGTTACTACTAGAAGTAGAACCCTTTTTACCCTTGTTACTAGTTTGCTTAGGTTTAACTTGTGGCATAAAGGTAGACAAGAGTAAACATTTGGCAAGATATGAAGAACTCTTCTTTCGAAGATCATCATTGATAGCTTTAAGAAACTCATGCTCTTGCTCTAAATTTAGCTTCTCGAAGCATAGCTTCTCATGAGTTCTTAGAAGTTCTCTATGATCCTCTTGAGTTGTTTCATGAGCTAACTTAAGAGCATTTTGTTCTTTAGTTAGGCGCTCAATCTCCTTCATAGCATTGTCATTCATTTCCTCTTGACTATCATGATTACTAGCATTTTCATTATAGCTCACATCACTAGTCTTATCAACAAGTAAATCATCATCACCAAGCAAATCATCCTCATCACTATTGAAGTCAAAGTATTCGGGGGTGTGATACCTTGGGGCCTTTTGCCATATAGCATCTTCCAATTCCTTCATTTGTTGAATCAAATAGGTCATTGGAGTTGGATGATACAAGAGCAAGTCCGGCAACACCTTCATCTTGACTATAGTCGGAGTTGGAGTGATAGCTTCTCTCGGAGTGGTTGTCGGAGTCAGAGCCGGATATCCATTCACCAACATGAGCTTGATGTCTTCTTCTTGTGTAGCCCTTGGATGACTTGTCCTTCCTTTCCGAATCCTTGCTTCTTTGAGAGGGTCTTCGTTCATAATGATCATCTCTACTCCTTCTCTCCTTATGAGGTGATTCATCTCTTCTATATTTTCCTCTTGGTGATTCATCTCTTTTCTTGTAGGGAGCCGTACACTCATTGGAGTAGTGTCCGGGTCTTCCACAATTGTAACAATTTCGGTTACGACTTGATGATCTTCTCTCATAGTGTCTTGAGCTAGAGCTTCTTTCTTTTCCTTTGTTCTTGTAAAACTTGTTGAATCTTTTCACCATTAGGCTTATCTCTTCATTGGATACTAGCTTGTCACTTGAAGTTGTGGGAGCATCGGTTGAGGCTTTGTAAGCACCACTTGATTTGTTGTGTAGCTCCTCTTTGTCCTTGAGTGACATTTCATGAGCAACAATCCTTCCAATGACTTCCGTGGGCTTGAGATCTTTGTAATTTGGCATCATTTGGATCAATGTGCAAACGGTATCATATTTTCCATCCAAAGCTCTAAGGATCTTCTTGATGATGAACTTGTCAGTCATCTCTTCACTTCCTAAGCCGGCAATCTCATTTGTGATGAGAGCAAGCCTAGAGTACATTTCAGCGACTCCTTCACCATCCTTCATCTTGAACTTGTCAAGTTAACTTTGAAGCACATCCAACTTGGATTCCTTGACGGACTCGGTACCCTCATGCATATCAACCAAAGTATCCCAAATTTCCTTTGCATTCTTGAGGCGGCTGATCTTGTTGAATTCCTCGGGACACAAACCGTTGAAGAGAATGTCACAAGCTTGAGCATTGTATTGCAACATCTTCAATTCTTCCGTGGTTGCTTCATGATCTGGTTCCTTGCCATCCTCAAAGAATTCACCTTGCAAGCCAACATGAACAACAGTCCAAACGGCGGGGTTATGACCAAGAATATGCATTTTCATCGTATGTTTCCAACTAGCAAAGTTTGTACCATCAAAATATGGACCTCTACGGTGATAATTACCCTCACTAGATGATACGTCTCCAACGTATCTATAATTTATGAAGTATTCATGCCATGTTTATTATAGTTTTGTATGATTTTGGTGTACTTTTATATGGATTTTATATGATTTTCATGGACTAACATATTGACCTAGTGCCCAGTGCCAGTTGCTGTTTTCTGCTTGTTTTTGGTTTTCCAGAAAATCCATATCAAACGAAGTCCAAATGCAGCGAAACTTTTTGACGATTTTTCTGGAAGGAAACAGACCCAGGAAGCTTTGGAGGAGCAGCAGAAGAGCCACAAGGCCCCACGAGCCACCTGGGCGCGCCTGCCCCCCAGGCGTGCCCTGGTGCCTCGTGGGCCCCCTGTGGCACCTCTTTGCGTGATTCCAACGCTGAAAAATCCTATATATTCAGAAACCCCCGAAAGTTAATCTAGATGAGTTTTTACGCCGCCGCAAGCCTCTGTACCTCCACGATCTCATCTACAGTCCTTTTCCAGCACCCTGCCGGAGGGGGGAAATCATTTCCGAAGGCCATCTTCATCATCCCGGAGGTCTCCATGACGAGGAGGGAGTAGTTCACCCTCGAGGCTAGGGGTATGTACTAGTAGCTATGTGTTTGATCTCTCTCTCTCTCGTGTTCTTGATTTGGCACAATCTTGATGTACCGCGAGCTTTGTTAATATAGTTGGTGTAGGGTAACGCAGCAGAAAACAAAAATATTCTGACCTACGCACCAGCCCAGGACCACTATGGAGACTGCATACAAGGTTTGATCTTTTTCGTTACCGACTCGTAGCGCAGCGGAGGTAGAGTCGATGACGAACGGCGGTGCAGATCCCCGCAGCTAGGATTTTACAACCTCCCAACCGCGAGGATGTACTCCTTCATCTGCCCCTCGGATAGCCCTCCAGGAGGCAGTCGGACAGTCCCTCGGACGGTCACTCGGACAGCCCTCCGGGAGGACCTTCGAAACTCGAACGGTCACCCGGACAGCCCTTCGGGAGGACTCTCGAAACTCGGACGATCACTCGGACAGCCCTTCGGGAGGCACTCTCGAACTAAGATCGAAACTACGATCTCTCTACAGATTGCACACATACGGTGTCATCTATCCGGCAGGGCTTCGCCGTCCAGAACTAGTTCCCACCGGAACCTAGACAGTCTTTCGGCTCTACGAAACTATTTCGCTGGGAGGGAGAGAGAAGCCAGACAAGTCAAATGGCATGTGTATGTGAGAACAAGGATGAAGCATATGGGGCTGCCCACACACCTCTATTTATAGGCCAAGCCCAAGGGTAGCTTCTCCAAGAAGCTAAGGGAAAAGTACCAAAAGGCCCTCAAGGTAGCTTCTCCAAGAAGATACCCATAAATATCCCAAAAAGCACTTTCACTATTCACAATGACATTTTTCAGCGTCCGTTCGAACTGAAAATATTTATGTGGGCTTAGAACATTTCCAGTACCCACTAAAATAATTTTCAATGCATTCCGAAACAATTTCGGTTTAGTGATTTCATCTGCGAAAAGCATCTGAAGCGGTTCCGGCAGCTCCGGAACATTTCCGGTTTTCATCCCAGAAAATTCCAGAAAGTTTCCAGAATTATTCTGGCACCCTCCAAGAATTATCAGGCATGTGTCGAAACCAATTTGACTTAATGGTATCCCCTGAAACAACTTTTCAGTTTTACCGGAACTATTCCGATGTTCTCTCCGGAATGTTTCCGTTTCGTCCGAAACTTTTTTGGTGATTTTCTCTCAGACTCCCTGTCTAGTATTCAGCAGATAGATGACCCTGAAGCGTGTGACCCTATAGGTTCGGTGAAGTATAGACATGACCGGAACTCTTTCTGATCAATGATCAACATCGGAGCCGTGGACACCCATATTGACCCCTATACCCACACGAAGAAAACTTCGAGTGAACCTCCAGTTGCCGTGTGCTGTTCCTTTTGCTTCACGATATGTTACAAATACCCGAGGTGAGAAACATCGGCATCCCCGTGGATCAACACTTGTCCACTATGCCAGTTACCTCGTTACCAGTTTTGTTCTCTTTTCTCGTTCCCGTGTTCCGGCATCCCTGTGATCAAATCACAATGTGTCTGGCC
>JAAAWM010011894.1:0-120465 GCA_036873465.1 Thinopyrum obtusiflorum
ACAGTTGAGTTGTCAATTCAACCGCACCTGAAAGACTTAATATCTGCAGCAAAGTATTTAGTAGCAAAGTAATATGATAGTAGCGGTAACGGTAGCAAAAGCAACAGTATTGGTTTTGTAGTGATTGTAACAGTGGCAACGGAAAAGTAACTAAGAAAAGATCAATATATGAAAAGCTCGTAGGCATTGGATCAGTGGTGGATAATTATGTCGGATGCGATTCCTCATGCAACAGTTATAACATAGGGTGACACAGAACTAGCTCCAGTTCATCAATGTAATGTAGGCATGTATTCTGAATATAGTCATACGTGCTTATGGAAAAGAACTTGCATGACATCTTTTGTCCTACCCTCTCGTGGCAGCGGGGTCCTATGGGAAACTAAGGGATATTAAAGCCTCCTTTTAATAGAGTACCAGAATAAAGCATTAACACTTAGTGAATACATGAACTCCTCAAACTATAGTCATCACCGGGAGTGGTCCCGATGATTGTCACTTCGGGGTTACCGGATCATAAGACATAGTAGGTGACTATTGACTTGCAAAATAGGATCAAGAATTCACATATATTCATGGAAACATAATAGGTTCAGATCTGAAATCACGGCACTCGGGCCCTAGTGACAAGCATTAAGCATAACAAAGTCATAGAAACATCAATCTCAGAACATAATGGAAACTAGGGATCAAACCCTAACAAAACTAACTCGATTACATGATAAATCTCATCCAACCCATCACCGTCCAGCAAGCCTACGATGGAATTACTCATGCACGGCGGTGAGCATCATGAAATTGGTGGTGGAGGAAGGTTGATGATGATGATGGCGACGGATTCCCCTCTCTGGAGCCCCGAACAGACTCCAGATCAGCCCACCCGAGAGAGATTAGGGCTTGGCGGCGGCTCCATATCGTAAAACGCGATGAATCCTTCTCTCTGATTTTTTTTCTCCTCGAATGTGAATATATAGAGTTGGAGTTGAGGTCGGTGGAGCATCAGGGGGCCCACGAGGCAGGGGACGCGCCCTAGGGGGGTGGGCACGCCCCCCACCCTCGTGGACAGGGTGTGGGCCCCCTGACGTTGATTATTTCGCCAGTATTTTTTATATATTCCAAAAATATTCTCCGTGAGGTTTCAGGTCATTCCGAGAACTTTTATTTCTGCACAAAAATAACACCATGGCAATTCTGCTGTAAACAACGTCAGTCCGGGTTAGTTCCATTCAAATCATGCAATTTAGAGTCCAAAATAAGGTCAAAAGTGTTTGGAAAAGTACATACGATGGAGACGTATCAACTCCCCCAAGCTTAAACCTTTGCTTGTCCTCAAGCAATTCAGTTGAAAAAATGAAAGTGATAAAGAAAAACATTTACAAACTCTGTTTGATCTTGTTGTTGTAAATATGTAGAGTCAGCATTCAAGTTTTCAGCAAAGATTATGAACTAACCATATTCACAATAACATTTAGGTCTCATGTTTACTCATATCAATGGCATAATCAACTAGCGAGCAATAATAGTAAATCTCGGATGACAACACTTTCTCAAAACAATCATAATATGATATAACAAGATGGTATCTCGCTAGCCCTTTCTGAAATCGCAAAACATAAATGCAAGGCACCTTTGAAGATCAAGGACTGACTAAACATTGTAATTCATGGTAAAAGAGATCCAGTCACAGTCATACTCAATATAAACTAATAGTAATGCATGCAAATGATAGCGGTGCTCTCCAACTGGTGCCTTTTAATAAGAGGATGATGACTCAACATAAAAGTAAATAGATAGACCCTTCGCAGAGGGAAGCAGGGATTTGTAGAGGTGCCCCCCCCCCCCCCCCCCCCCCCCCCCCCCCCCCCCCCCCCCCCCCCCCCCCCCCCCCCCCCCCCCCCCCCCCCCCCCCCCCCCCCCCCCCCCCCCCCCCCCCCCCCCCCCCCCCCCCCCCCCCCCCCCCCCCCCCCCCCCCCCCCCCCCCCCCCCCCCCCCCCCCCCCCCCCCCCCCCCCCCCCCCCCCCCCCCCCCCCCCCCCCCCCCCCCCCCCCCCCCCCCCCCCCCCCCCCCCCCCCCCCCCCCCCCCCCCCCCCCCCCCCCCCCCCCCCCCCCCCCCCCCCCCCCCCCCCCCCCCCCCCCCCCCCCCCCCCCCCCCCCCCCCCCCCCCCCCCCCCCCCCCCCCCCCCCCCCCCCCCCCCCCCCCCCCCCCCCCCCCCCCCCCCCCCCCCCCCCCCCCCCCCCCCCCCCCCCCCCCCCCCCCCCCCCCCCCCCCCCCCCCCCCCCCCCCCCCCCCCCCCCCCCCCCCCCCCCCCCCCCCCCCCCCCCCCCCCCCCCCCCCCCCCCCCCCCCCCCCCCCCCCCCCCCCCCCCCCCCCCCCCCCCCCCCCCCCCCCCCCCCCCCCCCCCCCCCCCCCCCCCCCCCCCCCCCCCCCCCCCCCCCCCCCCCCCCCCCCCCCCCCCCCCCCCCCCCCCCCCCCCCCCCCCCCCCCCCCCCCCCCCCCCCCCCCCCCCCCCCCCCCCCCCCCCCCCCCCCCCCCCCCCCCCCCCCCCCCCCCCCCCCCCCCCCCCCCCCCCCCCCCCCCCCCCCCCCCCCCCCCCCCCCCCCCCCCCCCCCCCCCCCCCCCCCCCCCCCCCCCCCCGATCATGGGCATGGGTGCGTACTAGGGTACACCGTTCGATCAACACTCACATGACGGAATGACTTATAGGTGATGGATATGTGGATATTTGGAGCAGCATAGATTGGCTAAGTATTGGTCGTGGTTGTGATCGCCGTAAGGATCATGGGCCATTTATTGGTCGGGTTGTGATCGCCGTAAGTATCACGGGCCATTTATTGCTTGGGTTGTGATCGCCATAAGGATCACGGGCCATTTATTGGTTGGGTTGTGATCGTTGTAAGGATCATAGGCCATTCATTGGTCGGGTTGTGATCGCCATAAGGATCACGGGCCAGTTATTGGTTGGGTTGTGATCGCCGTAAGGATCACGGGCCATTCATTGGTCGGGTTGTGATTGCCGTAAGGATCACGGTTACAGTTTGGTTTTGATCACGAGGTGATCAAGATGGTATATTGCTTGGCCGGTTAGCCAAAAGAGATATGGTTATGGAGATCGAAGATGGTGATTTATCAGTATTGTAGTAGTTTCATATTATGCTTAGGAGTTGCTATTATATCATGGTAGCTGTTAATTTAATTAACCTGCTTAATGCTATGTTGTTGTCTTGCCTTGATGTTTTTGGTTGTAGTGAGCTTGCAAGTACATTCAATGTACTGACCTGGCGTGTCATGCCATATTGTAGGTGATGCCGTGATTGCTTGATTGCTTGTCGTGGTTTCCATTCGTGCGAGCTAGATCGTGTCCCAGCCAGAGTCCCTATGGAGTGGAGTTCACCACCTTCATCGTTGTTCCGCTGCTAGAAGATTTCCGGTGCCACTAGTTGTTCCGCTGCTAGCATAGAGCAAGTGTAGTATCACAGGCGTAGTGTCGTCGTGCTAATGTGAACCTTTGTAATGTTAGACCTTTGTATTATTATTCTTGTAACAAGAGACGATTTGTTCTATGTCAAGCAGTGCCGTCTTCCAGAAGACATCTCCTCGATCTCTGGGCTGGAATACGGGGCGTTCTGGTTTCTCTGAGCCGGTGTGCCACATCGTGGTAGATCAACTCTTGTAATACTCATATCATCAAGATCAATCAAGCAAGAAGTAGCCCCCCCCCCCCCCCCCCCCCCCCCCCCCCCCCCCCCCCCCCCCCCCCCCCCCCCCCCCCCCCCCCCCCCCCCCCCCCCCCCCCCCCCCCCCCCCCCCCCCCCCCCCCCCCCCCCCCCCCCCCCCCCCCCCCCCCCCCCCCCCCCCCCCCCCCCCCCCCCCCCCCCCCCCCCCCCCCCCCCCCCCCCCCCCCCCCCCCCCCCCCCCCCCCCCCCCCCCCCCCCCCCCCCCCCCCCCCCCCCCCCCCCCCCCCCCCCCCCCCCCCCCCCCCCCCCCCCCCCCCCCCCCCCCCCCCCCCCCCCCCCCCCCCCCCCCCCCCCCCCCCCCCCCCCCCCCCCCCCCCCCCCCCCCCCCCCCCCCCCCCCCCCCCCCCCCCCCCCCCCCCCCCCCCCCCCCCCCCCCCCCCCCCCCCCCCCCCCCCCCCCCCCCCCCCCCCCCCCCCCCCCCCCCCCCCCCCCCCCCCCCCCCCCCCCCCCCCCCCCCCCCCCCCCCCCCCCCCCCCCCCCCCCCCCCCCCCCCCCCCCCCCCCCCCCCCCCCCCCCCCCCCCCCCCCCCCCCCCCCCCCCCCCCCCCCCCCCCCCCCCCCCCCCCCCCCCCCCCCCCCCCCCCCCCCCCCCCCCCCCCCCCCCCCCCCCCCCCCCCCCCCCCCCCCCCCCCCCCCCCCCCCCCCCCCCCCCCCCCCCCCCCCCCCCCCCCCCCCCCCCCCCCCCCCCCCCCCCCCCCCCCCCCCCCCCCCCCCCCCCCCCCCCCCCCCCCCCCCCCCCCCCCCCCCCCCCCCCCCCCCCCCCCCCCCCCCCCCCCCCCCCCCCCCCCCCCCCCCCCCCCCCCCCCCCCCCCCCCCCCCCCCCCCCCCCCCCCCCCCCCCCCCCCCCCCCCCCCCCCCCCCCCCCCCCCCCCCCCCCCCCCCCCCCCCCCCCCCCCCCCCCCCCCCCCCCCCCCCCCCCCCCCCCCCCCCCCCCCCCCCCCCCCCCCCCCCCCCCCCCCCCCCCCCCCCCCCCCCCCCCCCCCCCCCCCCCCCCCCCCCCCCCCCCCCCCCCCCCCCCCCCCCCCGTAGACCCTCGATAGATTCAAATTCTGGGGTACGTGCGAAGAACTCAACCTCCCCAGTCTGCCAACTCGTCGATCCCACGGCCTAGCTCGATGAACGGGAAGGAAAAGGGACAAAGGCAGTTTACCTAGGTTCGGGCCACCTTGTGGTGTAAAACCCTACTCCTGCTTTGTGGTGGATTAGCCTCGAGGTGGGCTGAGGATGAACTAGTACAAAGGAAGAACAACCTGAGGAGGTGTGTTCTTGAGCTGGTGAGGGAGAGGATGATCTGAATGATCCGGGCCCTCTCTACGGTGGTGGTGGTGCTCTACTTATAGTGGCTTTGGTCCTCTTCCCAAAATGAAGGCGGGAAGGGATCCCACAACGGCCAAATTCGAAGGGAGACAATTAGTACATCTTATCCTGACAAAAGGTAGTCTTCACCTGCAAAGCCTCTGCTCGTGACGCCGTGGTGGGTGTCGGGGGTGTCGTGCGACATATGCCAAGGGATGGCTTATCATGGAGGGGGCTAATAATACGTCGCCAGTGCCAGGAAACGGGATAAGGCGCAAACATGCCCACCGGTGAATCTTACCCAGGTTCGGGGCTCTCCTAGGAGATAACAGCCCTACTCCTGCTCTGCGGGGTCTCCGCATGATCACTCAAGCAACAACGGTGGCTATAAGCTTGCTCCTTAAGCTGTTTCTCTAGAGGGGGAAGAAGAACAAGGCTAGCCCTAACTTTCTCTCTCTCTACGTGGGTGTGGGTGGTCTGAGGTCTCTACGAGGCTGAACCCTTTGCATGGGTGCCCTAGGGGGTTTATATAGGCCTACCCCCCAGGGGTACAATGGTAATCCGGCCAGGTGTAGGACCCGGCTGTCAGTGTCTGTGGTCGCCGGCTTCTCCGCCGGCCACTGGGGCCCGCCGCCTGGTGGGCCCTGTTGGCTATCTCGTACTTAGCCGACAAGCCGTGCCCGCCGCTGGCGGGTCCTGCCGGCTGCTTGGTACTGTGGCGATGCCACTGATGATGTGTGCTTTGTCGGGGAGGCATGGCTACAGTACCGCCGCCTAGCGGGCGATCACTGTAGCCACTCCCCATCTCTTCTGATTAATGGCACATGGACTTTGAGGGAGGGAGAGGGCCGCCTACTGGGAGTCGACCTCCCCTCACGCCGACTGGTCCGGGCTCGCCGCCTTCTGGCTTCTCACTGACAGATAGGGCCCGCCGCGTGTGGGCCGTACCGACAGCCCATCGTGGGAGCATGGCCTTCTCTGCCATGGGTGATGTCATGGGCTGCGTGGCAACAGTGCCGCGCCGGGCGGGGGATGTCCGCCCAGTACGCCGCGCTGTAGCCATGCTCCGCCCTGGATTCGGGGGTGGCAGGCTGCACTGTAGCCACGCCCCGTCTCATCATCATAATGTGGTGCAAACTTCAAGGGGGCGGAGGGGGGCCACCTCCTGGAAGCCGGCCTCTCTAGAGGCCGCCTGGTAGGAGTCGGCCCACCTCAAGGCAGTCTTCGGGGAACTGCCGCCCTCTAGCAGCCAGCCGTATGGACCAGCCGGCCCCAAGAAGGCGGCCTTCGGTCTTTGATTCTTGAGGGGCGCAGCCGGCCCCGATGTGTTGAAATATCATGGGAGGCTGATGAGGCTACCCGTGGTCATTTACTCCGAGAGTAGTCCCCGAAGCTGGTGGGGCGCCGCGACTGAAAGAGGCGAGGGGCCTCAGCGGCTTCCTAGTCCGAGTGGTTCATTGATCTCGCTTCGTCCGTCTTCCGGAACGCCGACTGTCAGGAGTCGGACGTGACCAGGCAGGCCGCTTGGTGGTTTTCTAAATTTCCCGGCGGGAGTTGGGTGGCGCGCCAGCCAGGCGCCAGGCTCGTCGCCAACTATCTGTGCGCCAGCCGGTCGGGCTGCCTGCCAACCCACGCGGACGACGGGACGTCGCTGCAGGCCGGGGCCCACCACTACCGGGCCTCGGCACGCATGCGGATCTGCTGCGACCGAGGCAAACGGTTGGGGTCCCGTGGCGTATTTACTTCGCACCGTTACCGCGCGGTAAGTGCGGGGTCGTGGGGTCGTGGGCACAGTTAATCCCACGATCCCCATGCCCCGTCCCCTCGGCTTCGCAGCCCAGGGCTATAAGTAGGGGGAGGAGGGGAGCGGCACTAGCACGCCCCCCCCCCCCCCCCCCCCCCCCCCCCCCCCCCCCCCCCCCCCCCCCCCCCCCCCCCCCCCCCCCCCCCCCCCCCCCCCCCCCCCCCCCCCCCCCCCCCCCCCCCCCCCCCCCCCCCCCCCCCCCCCCCCCCCCCCCCCCCCCCCCCCCCCCCCCCCCCCCCCCCCCCCCCCCCCCCCCCCCCCCCCCCCCCCCCCCCCCCCCCCCCCCCCCCCCCCCCCCCCCCCCCCCCCCCCCCCCCCCCCCCCCCCCCCCCCCCCCCCCCCCCCCCCCCCCCCCCCCCCCCCCCCCCCCCCCCCCCCCCCCCCCCCCCCCCCCCCCCCCCCCCCCCCCCCCCCCCCCCCCCCCCCCCCCCCCCCCCCCCCCCCCCCCCCCCCCCCCCCCCCCCCCCCCCCCCCCCCCCCCCCCCCCCCCCCCCCCCCCCCCCCCCCCCCCCCCCCCCCCCCCCCCCCCCCCCCCCCCCCCCCCCCCCCCCCCCCCCCCCCCCCCCCCCCCCCCCCCCCCCCCCCCCCCCCCCCCCCCCCCCCCCCCCCCCCCCCCCCCCCCCCCCCCCCCCCCCCCCCCCCCCCCCCCCCCCCCCCCCCCCCCCCCCCCCCCCCCCCCCCCCCCCCCCCCCCCCCCCCCCCCCCCCCCCCCCCCCCCCCCCCCCCCCCCCCCCCCCCCCCCCCCCCCCCCCCCCCCCCCCCCCCCCCCCCCCCCCCCCCCCCCCCCCCCCCCCCCCCCCCCCCCCCCCCCCCCCCCCCCCCCCCCCCCCCCCCCCCCCCCCCCCCCCCCCCCCCCCCCCCCCCCCCCCCCCCCCCCCCCCCCCCCCCCCCCCCCCCCCCCCCCCCCCCCCCCCCCCCCCCCCCCCCCCCCCCCCCCCCCCCCCCCCCCCCCCCCCCCCCCCCCCCCCCCCCCCCCCCCCCCCCCCCCCCCCCCCCCCCCCCCCCCCCCCCCCCCCCCCCCCCCCCCCCCCCCCCCCCCCCCCCCCCCCCCCCCCCCCCCCCCCCCCCCCCCCCCCCCCCCCCCCCCCCCCCCCCCCCCCCCCCCCCCCCCCCCCCCCCCCCCCCCCCCCCCCCCCCCCCCCCCCCCCCCCCCCCCCCCCCCCCCCCCCCCCCCCCCCCCCCCCCCCCCCCCCCCCCCCCCCCCCCCCCCCCCCCCCCCCCCCCCCCCCCCCCCCCCCCCCCCCCCCCCCCCCCCCCCCCCCCCCCCCCCCCCCCCCCCCCCCCCCCCCCCCCCCCCCCCCCCCCCCCCCCCCCCCCCCCCCCCCCCCCCCCCCCCCCCCCCCCCCCCCCCCCCCCCCCCCCCCCCCCCCCCCCCCCCCCCCCCCCCCCCCCCCCCCCCCCCCCCCCCCCCCCCCCCCCCCCCCCCCCCCCCCCCCCCCCCCCCCCCCCCCCCCCCCCCCCCCCCCCCCCCCCCCCCCCCCCCCCCCCCCCCCCCCCCCCCCCCCCCCCCCCCCCCCCCCCCCCCCCCCCCCCCCCCCCCCCCCCCCCCCCCCCCCCCCCCCCCCCCCCCCCCCCCCCCCCCCCCCCCCCCCCCCCCCCCCCCCCCCCCCCCCCCCCCCCCCCCCCCCCCCCCCCCCCCCCCCCCCCCCCCCCCCCCCCCCCCCCCCCCCCCCCCCCCCCCCCCCCCCCCCCCCCCCCCCCCCCCCCCCCCCCCCCCCCCCCCCCCCCCCCCCCCCCCCCCCCCCCCCCCCCCCCCCCCCCCCCCCCCCCCCCCCCCCCCCCCCCCCCCCCCCCCCCCCCCCCCCCCCCCCCCCCCCCCCCCCCCCCCCCCCCCCCCCCCCCCCCCCCCCCCCCCCCCCCCCCCCCCCCCCCCCCCCCCCCCCCCCCCCCCCCCCCCCCCCCCCCCCCCCCCCCCCCCCCCCCCCCCCCCCCCCCCCCCCCCCCCCCCCCCCCCCCCCCCCCCCCCCCCCCCCCCCCCCCCCCCCCCCCCCCCCCCCCCCCCCCCCCCCCCCCCCCCCCCCCCCCCCCCCCCCCCCCCCCCCCCCCCCCCCCCCCCCCCCCCCCCCCCCCCCCCCCCCCCCCCCCCCCCCCCCCCCCCCCCCCCCCCCCCCCCCCCCCCCCCCCCCCCCCCCCCCCCCCCCCCCCCCCCCCCCCCCCCCCCCCCCCCCCCCCCCCCCCCCCCCCCCCCCCCCCCCCCCCCCCCCCCCCCCCCCCCCCCCCCCCCCCCCCCCCCCCCCCCCCCCCCCCCCCCCCCCCCCCCCCCCCCCCCCCCCCCCCCCCCCCCCCCCCCCCCCCCCCCCCCCCCCCCCCCCCCCCCCCCCCCCCCCCCCCCCCCCCCCCCCCCCCCCCCCCCCCCCCCCCCCCCCCCCCCCCCCCCCCCCCCCCCCCCCCCCCCCCCCCCCCCCCCCCCCCCCCCCCCCCCCCCCCCCCCCCCCCCCCCCCCCCCCCCCCCCCCCCCCCCCCCCCCCCCCCCCCCCCCCCCCCCCCCCCCCCCCCCCCCCCCCCCCCCCCCCCCCCCCCCCCCCCCCCCCCCCCCCCCCCCCCCCCCCCCCCCCCCCCCCCCCCCCCCCCCCCCCCCCCCCCCCCCCCCCCCCCCCCCCCCCCCCCCCCCCCCCCCCCCCCCCCCCCCCCCCCCCCCCCCCCCCCCCCCCCCCCCCCCCCCCCCCCCCCCCCCCCCCCCCCCCCCCCCCCCCCCCCCCCCCCCCCCCCCCCCCCCCCCCCCCCCCCCCCCCCCCCCCCCCCCCCCCCCCCCCCCCCCCCCCCCCCCCCCCCCCCCCCCCCCCCCCCCCCCCCCCCCCCCCCCCCCCCCCCCCCCCCCCCCCCCCCCCCCCCCCCCCCCCCCCCCCCCCCCCCCCCCCCCCCCCCCCCCCCCCCCCCCCCCCCCCCCCCCCCCCCCCCCCCCCCCCCCCCCCCCCCCCCCCCCCCCCCCCCCCCCCCCCCCCCCCCCCCCCCCCCCCCCCCCCCCCCCCCCCCCCCCCCCCCCCCCCCCCCCCCCCCCCCCCCCCCCCCCCCCCCCCCCCCCCCCCCCCCCCCCCCCCCCCCCCCCCCCCCCCCCCCCCCCCCCCCCCCCCCCCCCCCCCCCCCCCCCCCCCCCCCCCCCCCCCCCCCCCCCCCCCCCCCCCCCCCCCCCCCCCCCCCCCCCCCCCCCCCCCCCCCCCCCCCCCCCCCCCCCCCCCCCCCCCCCCCCCCCCCCCCCCCCCCCCCCCCCCCCCCCCCCCCCCCCCCCCCCCCCCCCCCCCCCCCCCCCCCCCCCCCCCCCCCCCCCCCCCCCCCCCCCCCCCCCCCCCCCCCCCCCCCCCCCCCCCCCCCCCCCCCCCCCCCCCCCCCCCCCCCCCCCCCCCCCCCCCCCCCCCCCCCCCCCCCCCCCCCCCCCCCCCCCCCCCCCCCCCCCCCCCCCCCCCCCCCCCCCCCCCCCCCCCCCCCCCCCCCCCCCCCCCCCCCCCCCCCCCCCCCCCCCCCCCCCCCCCCCCCCCCCCCCCCCCCCCCCCCCCCCCCCCCCCCCCCCCCCCCCCCCCCCCCCCCCCCCCAAGAAGAAAGATGGGATGCCAACCGGGGCATCCCCAAGCTTAGATGCTTGAGTGTCCTTTGAAATATTTACTTGGGGTGCCTTGGGCATCCCCAAACTTGAACTCTTGCCTCTCTTTATTCTTCTCATATTGATAGCTCCTCGATCTTCGAACACTTCATCCACACAAAACTTTAAAAAAAACTTTGCGAGATCCGTTAGTATAATAAAGCAAATCACTACCTTTAGGTACTGTTGCAAACTTATTTCAATTTCATATTAGAACTATATCTACTGTATTCCAACTTCACCATGGTTCATACCCCCCGATACTACCCATAGATTCATCAAAATAAGCAAACAACACGCGAAAAACAGAATTTGTCAAAAACAGGACAGTCTGTAGTAATCTGGAAGTTTAGTAAACTTCTCTAACTCCTAAAATTATGAAATAAATTTTAAAATTTGAACAATTTGTACAGAAGTAATGTGCAAAAAGTTTCAGACCCAATTGACCTTCCAGTAAAAAATGTAAATTCATGCACTACAGCCAAAGTTTCTGTTTTTGTTCTGCACATAGTAAACAAGCAATCTAATCATCCTAAAACCAAGGCTTGGCACATTATTTTTATAATACAATGGATATATACAAGGGGATAATTATTTACAGAGAAGCTTCCATGAAAAATTCTACATTGTTTCCGTGAGCATGAACACAAGTGCTCAAGGTCGACCCTCACTTCTTCAATGCATAACTTTCCAATCACTTCTCTTTTTGAAAAACTTTTTAGGCATGAGAGGCAAGTAATTTTTTTTGTATTTTCATTCTTTAATTTTTTTTGTATGTTTCACCCACAACTAAACAGAAACAAAAAGGAAAAACAAAATCTACTTAGTGAAGAAAGCAAACAAGCACACACGAGAATATCAACCCCACGCTATTGCTCCCCGGCAACGGCGCCAGAAAAGAGCTTGATAATCCCCAAGTGCAGGGAATCATCGTAGCAATTCCCAAAGGTGGAAGTGCTAACCCGGACTGACGCTGTTTTCAGCAGAATTGCCTTGGTGTTATTTTTGTGCCGAAATACAAGTTCTCGGAATGACTTGAAAATTCACGGAGAATATTCTTGGAATTAATAAAAAATATTGGCGAAAGAATCAACCGAGGGGGACCCACCTGCTTTCCACAAGGGTGGAGGGTGCGCCCACCCCCCTAGGGCGCGCCCCCTGCCTTGTGGGTCCCCTGGACCTCCACCGACCTCAACTCCAACTCCATATATTCACATTCAGGGAGAAAAAAATCCATTGATTTTTGGATTTCGATCGTATCTAAGATCCTTTTTCTATCTGGGTTGCTAACTCAATGGTAGAGTACTCGGCTTTTAAGTGCGACTATGATCTTTTACACATTTGGATGAAACAACAAATTCGTCCAGACTCTTGGTAGAGTCTAGAAGAGGGAAGGATTCATCGCGTTTTACGATACGGAGCCGCCGCCACCTCCTGTTCTTCATCGGGAGGGCAGATCTGGAGTCCGTTCGGGGCTCTGGAGAGAGGAAATCGACGTCGTCGTCATCATCAACCATCCTCCATCACCAATTTCATGATGCTCACCACCGTGCATGAGTAATTCCATTGTAGGCTTGCTGGACGGTGATGGGTTGGATGAGATTTATCAAGTAATCGAGTTAGTTTTGTTAGGGTTTGATCCCTAGTATCCACTATGTTCTGAGATTGATGTTGCTATGACTCTGCTATGCTTAATGCTTGTCACTAGGGCGCGAGTGCCATGAATTCAGATCTCAACACTTTATGTTTCCATGAATATATTTGTGTTCTTGATCCGATCTTGCAAGTTGTAGACACCTATTACGAATTATGGTCCGCATACACCAAGGAGACAATAATTGAGATTCTTTCCGGTGATTATCGTAGTTTGAGGAGTTCATGTATTCACTAAGTGCTAATGCTTTGTTCTGGTTCTCTATTAAAAGGAGGCCTTAATATCCCTTAGTTTCCATTAGGACCCCACTGCCATGGGAGGGTAGGACAAAAAATGTCATGCAAGTTCTTTTCCATAAGCACGTGTGACTATATTCGGAATACATGCCTACATTATATTGATGAATTGGAGCTAGTTCTGTGTCACCCTAGGTTATAAGTGTTGCATGATGAATATCATCCGACGCATATCATCACTGATCCATTGCCTACGAGCTTTTCACATATTGATCTTTGCTAAGTTACTTTGTCGTTGCCACTGTTACAATTGCTACAAAACTGCTACTGTTACTTTTGTCACCTTTACCGTTACCTCCATACAACTTAGCTACTAAATACTTTGCTGCAGATATTATGTCTTTCAGGTGTGGTTGAATTGACAACTCAACTGCTAATACTTGAGAATATTCTTTGGCTCCCCTTGTGTCCAATCAATAAATTTGGGTTGAATACTCAACCCTCGAAAACTGTTGCGATCCCCTATACTTGTGGGTTATCACATGACTAGTAGATTTTTGCAACAAGCAAAAGTAAACTAAGTGTGAGTGGGAAAGTAATAGCTAGGCGCCATGTTCCCCGGCAACGGAGCCAGAAAAAGCTTGATGGCCTGCAAGTGCACAGCTATGTAGCAATTTCGTGATAAGTAAGGTTTGTCGATTCCACAGGGAGCGAATAGGATGGCACCACAATCCCCGCGGTTGTGTTGTCACTAACACACCCACACCCACACCCAAACCGGAGTTTGGAAATAGCTCACTTAAGTAAGTTGCAAGGGAACGATAAAAACAAGAAATTAAACTAAACTAGAGAGAACTGAAATAAATACTCAACTAAGCAGAGGAAATAAACTAAGAAAAGTATGTGATGTCTTAGATGAGATTGCTGGCATCTAGGTACGGCCTTGTTCGGTACGGGTGCAAATGGAGTTAGGGTTTTATGACTATGCCACGTTGTGACTAAGTCAGTACCTGCATTATAGGATACGATGGTCTACTTCTGGTGGGCGGTCCCTCACATAACAGTATCTCTCAAGACACGTTGTTGAGATAAATCATTCATCCTACTTCTTGTCCCATACCTGAGGCTGCTAATACAAAGATGTTAAGGTCCTCGTGGTTTGAGAACCGGACGAATGCATTAGGTTCAATGGACAAATGTTCTCCTGGAATAATTGTGTTCCCCTCAAAATATCTGCACCTGTCACGTCACAGGTCAATCGGTTTCCGCAACCACTTATATACTTCATGTGTGCCTAGGGAGTTGGATGTCTCCAACTACGCCAATGGATAGGACATCTCACATCACTAAATAACCAGAGGTAAATATGCAACACGAAGCAACACACATAATTAGACAACACATATCAGATAACCACTTACTAATCGACCGATCCATAGCCAATAATTACCCAAATAACATCACATATAAGGGGGGTTCAAGAGTTGTTTCAATCCATCATGGAGACCGTGATGGGGGAGGAAGAAGGGATGATGGTGGTGATGGTGATGGAGGCGGCGCGGCGGAGGATTATGGTGGTGATTGGTGAAGGCACGGCGGCGGCGGCCCATGGCTGCGCCCCGCCAGCAGTGGCTCCCTTCCGGTCTTTGATAATCCCCAAGTGCAGGGAATCACCGTAGCAATTTCCAAAGGTGGAAGTGATAAGTATGGAGTGTCGAACCCACAAGGAGCTAAAGGTAAGATCAATATTCTCTCAAGCCCTATCTGCCACTGATACGACTCTACGTGCACCGAACATTTGCTTCCAACTAGAAACGAGAAATAAAACTACGTTGTGGGTATGAAGAGGATAACTTTGCAATGTATCGGAGAGCTAAAATATAAAAGCAGGTGCTGTTATCATAAAGTTAGAATATATTACTAAATATATAAATAGCGAGTGTGGAATAATGGTCCCCCCCCCCCCCCCCCCCCCCCCCCCCCCCCCCCCCCCCCCCCCCCCCCCCCCCCCCCCCCCCCCCCCCCCCCCCCCCCCCCCCCCCCCCCCCCCCCCCCCCCCCCCCCCCCCCCCCCCCCCCCCCCCCCCCCCCCCCCCCCCCCCCCCCCCCCCCCCCCCCCCCCCCCCCCCCCCCCCCCCCCCCCCCCCCCCCCCCCCCCGCAAGCATCCGCAACTACTAAAGATCATTAAGGTAAAACCCAACCATAGCATAAAAGCATCAAGTCCCCTTTATCCCATACGCAACAACCCCCTTACTCGGGTGTATGCTTCTGTCACTCAAGCCACCCACTATAAGCGAATCATAAATGTATTGCAACACCCTACAGCGGGAATCCCTCACGCTTGCGCGACACGGAGGGCACCATGGGACAGCACCAAAATAAAACATACAACTCGTACCAATCTATATCATCAATCAACCCAAGGACAAAGGATATCTACTCAAAACATCATAGGATGGCAACACATCATTGGATCATAATATGTAGCATAAAGCACCATGTTCAAGTAGGGATTACAGCGGGGTGCGGGAGAGTGGACCGCGTAAAAGAGATGAGGATGGTGATGATGATGGTGATGTTGATGAAGACGATCACCGCGGCGATGATTCCCCTCCCGATGGCACTCCGGCGCCACTGAGAGAGAGGAGGAGAGGTTCTCCCCCTTGTGCTTCCTCCTCCATGGCCTCCCCCCGGGATGGGAAAAGGTTCTCCCTCTGGTCCTTGGCCTTCATGGCGATGATGGCCTCTCCGGGATACTCCTCCATGGCCACCGGTGATGATGGCCCCCTCCGGCAGGGTGCCGGAGAGGGCCTAGATTGATTTCTCGTGGCTACAGAGGCTTGCAGCGGCGGAACTTCTGATCTAGGTTTCTTTCTGGAAGTTTGGGTATATATAGGAGAGGTTGGCGTTGATTTCACGTCAGGGGGGGTCACCGAGGCGTCCACGAGGCAGGGGGCGCGTCCTACCCCCCTGGGCGCGCCCCCCACCCTCGTGGGTGCCTCAGGACTCCCCTGGTCCATCTCCGGTGCTCCGTGGGCTTCTTCTGGTCCAAAAATAGGCTCCGTGAAATTTCAGGTCAATTGGACTCCGTTTGGTTTTCCTTTTCTGCGATACTCAAAAACAAGGAAAAAACAGGAACTGGCACTAGGCTCTGGGTTAATAGGTTAGTCCCAAAAATCATATAAAACAACATATAAAAGCCCATTAAACATCCAAGATGGATAATATAATAGCATGAATACTTCATAAATTATAGATACGTTGGAGACGTATCAGTATATAATATCTGATTTGACAATGTATGCCAGTTAATCACTTTTCCTTGTAAAACGGGGAGAAAAAAGCTACACCGGTGATGAATAACATTTGTCTGGATAGAGTGAATTTGCATAGGGTTAGTTGTATGAAGGGTTAGTTAACATTTATCTGATTTGAAGATTTTATCTGTAATTGTAACCTGGTTCGATAAACCTTGAATCAGTTATCATTTTTAGGAGCAAAGGGTCAGTTGAATGTGAGATATTTGACAATGATTTATGTTGAATGTGATTCTTGATTGGTTATGAATCAGTTCCCATGTTTTATTTCTAAAGGTCACAAGCCTATTACTGAAGTATAGACATGAGTTTTCTCTGGCCATGTCCTGCTGCCTATCATTTTCTAGTCAGAGGGCAAATGTTTTCTTGGACATTAGTTGATGTACTGTTCTTGGGGCGATTTTAATTTCGGATCAAACGAAGAAGAAATGAACTCATTAGCATTTAAAATTGTCGGGCATATATCTGTCAAACGCCACCCCAAAATGAGTTTCCAGCCCCTCCACGTGAGGTAGCCGACAAAGCACAAGAACTTTGCCTACTGAACAAAGCTGTTTGTACTGATCATCTCTAGCTGCCAGCATTATTTTCCTGTTGACATCTTCTGGCCCTATTTTTTTCTGGCAAATGAACACCATGAAGTCAGTTAAACTACACGTGCTTTCTGTTTTACTTTTACTAGGAATGACATGACTTGATTTTGTTCGACCGTGGCACATTTGTTGGGTACTTTTGCATGTGCCAAACTGCCAATACTAAATGCTAGTCCCAATCATACGCCCATTTTTTGATTGTGACATTAGTTTTTTCAGCATGCTCATATGATTAGTCAAACATTTTTCTAGTCTTTACTATCTCTGCAGCCTCCTATAATTAGTCAGTGCTCTACTTCTGTAGTACTTCTTTTTTGTAGTACTTTAAAATGTTTTCTCAAGTTTTGTTCTCCTATCTCTCATAATCTGTCTATATTGTCTTTATACGCAGGGCAACATTCCGAAGTACAGAATGATCTCTGCGTTCAAGTTATTCAAAAGCACTTTGAACAAGCTGAAAGAAGAAGATCTGCCAATACCAAATTGACTTTCGCACAAGATGCATCTGCAAACATTTTGAATGTGTCAATGGTCGGAGAAAAGAATGAATTTTCATGTGTGCAACAGTTTCACCTGTATTCATATGGCAGTAGATGCACTGTACTAGTTGTTTAAACATATGTTACGACGAGCAACTGCTATACTATTTGGATATCTACTCTACTTCGTGAACTATATAGTATCTCTATTGCAATCATTGTGCATACTAAGTGTATCCTTTGTTTTGCTAAAAGTGGAACTGTATTTTTCTTCGTGAATTATATAGTATCTATTTTTTCTTCGTGCAAGTTGGATGTATAGTATCTCATCCACTTTTTTTCTCCCTTCCGTGTGTTTTAAAGCATTTGCCATTTCAAATATAAAAAGTTGTTAATGTCTGATTTAAAGCCGGTTTTAACTTTTCTATGTTTTAGAGTTCTACTTTTTATATATCGAGTTAATTATCGGCACAACTGTTGTAGAATGTGCCCCTCGTTCTCAATAGCGTGGTAGTGATGGTTCGTGCTTTCTTCATCTATAATTGTGAAATGTTTGGGAGAGGACAACTGTTTTTCTTAAAAAACAATACGGTGTTTCATCGAAAACCAATTCACTTGAATTCAATACTAGTTCACCAATATTGAAACTTTAGTTCACCAAATCCAAATTCAGTTCATTAGTATTCAAAAACAATTCCCGTCCTTTTTAAATTTTAGTTCACATTATTAAAAGTTTAGTTCATGAAAGCAAATCAGTTCAAAACTAGTTCACCAACATTTCAAACTAGTTCAAGTAAATTTTAGTTCACTGAATTAAAATTCATTTCATCAAATTTTTGAATTAGTTCACTTGGATTCAAATTTAGTTCATCAAATTTCAAAATTATTTTCAATTGGAACCAAAATTTAGTTGACAAAAATCTAATTCAGTTCATCAAGTTTGTATTCAAAACTAATTCAGTTGTTTCTGATTTTTAGTTCATAATTTTTTTATTCCAACTTTAGTTCACAAATTATATTCCAACTTTAGTTCACAATTTTGTTTTTTTAGAAAGTAGTTTATCAAAAATCTTATTTATTTCATAAATAGTTCAATAAGTTTCATATTTTTAGTTCACCAATTTTTGAATAAAGTTCACTAAATTCAAATGTAGTAAATTTTTTTAATTAGTAATTATTTACTGCACTAATTTTCATATATAGTGCTCTAACATTCAAAAAAAGTTCACTCAAAATACAAAAAAAAAGTTCACTACATTCTGAAATAATTCACTGAATTCTATAGCATCGTCACACAACTAAAAACGTTCACTACATTTAAAATTTTAGTTCACTAAATTAAAATTCATTTCATCAATTTTCATAATTAGTACACTTGAATTCAAATTTAGCTCCTCAATTTTAAGAATTATTTCAATTGGATTCAAAATTTAGTTGACGAAAATCTAATCCAGTTTCATCAAGTTTGTGTTCAAAACTAATTCAGTTGTTTCTAATTTTAGTTCACAATTTTTTTATTCCAACTTTAGTTCATCCAAACCAAATTAGTTCACTAGAATTCAATACTAGCTCACCAACATTTCGAACTGTAGTGAACCAAATTTGGTAAACTAGAAATAGCTCACCAACATTTCAAAAATTTCAAAAATAATTCATCAATGTTAAATTTTATTTCACTGAATTAAAATTCATTTCATCAAATTTCCAAATTAGTTAACTTGGATTCAAATTTAGTTCATCAAATTTCAAAATTATTTTCAATTGGATCCAAAATTTAGTTGACGAAAATCTAATTCAGTTCATCAAGTTTGTATTCAAAAACTAATTCCGTTTTTTCTGATTTTAGTTCACAAAATTTTTTATTCCAACTTTAGTTCATGGAAACCATCTTAGTTCACTAAAATTCAATACTAGTTCACCAACATTCAAACTATAGTGAACCAAATTCAAATTCAATTCTCCAACTTTCATATTTTAGTTCACCATTTTCAAACTCAGTTCATCAAAAATTTCAAAGACAGTTCATCAATATTAAATTTTATTTCACTAAATTAAAATTCATTTCATCAAATTTCCAAATTAGTTCACTTGGATTCAAATTTAGTTCATCAAATTTCAAAATTATTTTCAATTGGATCCAAAATTTAGTTGACGGAATCTAATTCAGTTCATCAAGTTTGTATTCAAAAACTAATTCAATTGTTTCTGATTTTAGTTCACAATTTTTTTTATTCCAACTTTAGTTCATGGAAACCATATTAGTTCACTAAAATTCAATACTAGTTCACCAACATTCAAACTATAGTGAACCAAATCCAAATTCAGTTCTCCAACATTCATATTTTAATTCACCATTTTCAAACTCAGTTCATCAAAAAATTCAAAGACAGTTCATCAATGTTAAATTTTAGTTCACTGAATTAAAATTCATTTCATCATTTTCCAAATTAGTTCACTTGCATTCAAATTGAGTTCATCAAATTTCAAAATTATTTTCAATTGGATCCAAAATTTAGTTGATGAAAATCTAATTGAGTTCATCAAGTTTGTATTCAAAAACTAATTCGGTTGTTTCTGATTTTAATTCACAATTTTTTTTACTCCAACTTTCGTTCATGGAAACCATATTAGTTCACTAGAATTCAATACTAGTTCACCAACATTCAAACTATAGTGAACCAAATTCAAATTCAGTTCTTCAACATTCATATTTTAGTTCACCTTTTTCAAACTCAGTTCGTCAAATAATAAATTTAGTTCATCAAATTCATATTAAATACACTTCAATACAAAAAGTTGACTACTTTTGTTATATTTCACATCATTTTGAATTTTAGTTCACAATTTTTAAAATAGTTAAATGAATTGAAATATATTCAAGCGTAGTTCATTGGAATTCGAATATAGTTCAACTAATTTCAAAAAATGTTCACTTGATTTCAAATTTAGTTCACTAATATTCAAATAAATGTTCGCTACATCCGAAAAGTTCATTGAGTTCAAATCTAGATTTAATGTACTTCATGAAAGACCAAACTAGTTCTCTTGAATTCAAAATTAGTTCACCAACATTCAATTTTTAGTTCACAAATTTCAAAGACAGTTCATCAATGTTAAATTTTAGTTCACTGAATTAATATTCATTTCATCAAATTTCCAAATTAGTTCACTTGGATTCAAATTTAGTTCATCAAATTTCAAAATCATTTTCAATTGGATCCAAAATTTAGTTGATGAAAATCTAATTCAGTTCATCAAGTTTGTATTCAAAAACTAATTCAGTTGTTTCTGATTTCAGTTCACAATTTTTTTTATTCCAAATTTAGTTCATGGAAACCAGATTAGTTCACTAGAATTCAATACTAGTTCACCAACATTCAAACTATAGTGAACCAAATTCAAATTAAGTTCTCCAACATTCATATTTTAGTTCACCATTTTCAAACTCAGTTCATCAAAATTTTCAAATACAGTTCATCAATGTAAAATGTAAAATTCAGTTCATCAAAATTCAAAAATAGTTCACTTGGATTCAAATTTAGTTCATCAAATTTCAAAATTATTTCAATTGGATTCAAAATTCAGTTGACGAAAATCTAATTCAGTTCATCAAGTTTGTATTCAAAAACTAATTCAGTTGTTTCTGATTTTAGTTCACAATTTTTTTTCCAACTTTAGTTCATGGAAACCAAATTAGTTCACTAAAATTCAATACTAGTTCACCAACATTCAAACTATAGTGAACCAAATTCAAATTCAGTTCTCCAACATTCATATTTTAGTTCACCAATTTCAAATTCAGTTCATCACATCACAAATTTAGTTCATCTAATTCATATTTTCAATTCACGTCAATACAAAAAGTTGACTACTTTTGTTATATTTCACATCATTTCGAATTTTAGTTCACAATTTTTAAAATATAGTTCATAGAAAACTAAATTAGTTATCTTGAATTCAAAACTAGTTCACCCACACTCAAATTTTAGTCCTCGAAAATTCAAATTCAGCTCATCAAATTTCAATTTTAGTTCACTTGCATTCAAAATTTAGTTCACAATAAATTTCTCCTGAATTGAAAACTAGTTCACCAACATTCAAGTGACCACACATTTTATTTTTATTTTTAGTTGACAAATTTTAAAATCTAATTCATAGGAAACTTGTTCACCAACATTTCAAAATCTTTCAAAAAAAGTTCACTCAATTTTTTTTGAAAGTTGTTCACCAACATTTCAAAATCTTTCAAAAAAAGTTCACTCAATTTTTAGTTGACAAATTTTCAAATCTAGTTCATAGGAAACTTGTTCACCAACAATTCAAAATCTTTCAGCAAAACTTGCACAACTTTTCAAAAAATTCAAATTAAGTACATTAAATTCACTTAAATTCAAATTTTAGTTTACTAGCATTCAAAAAAAGTTCACTCAAAATTCAAAAAAAGTTCACTATATTCTGAAATAGTTCATTAAAATTATTACAAAAATCACAAAATCTATAAACTTTTTTAACATACTAATTTTTTGCTGCACTAAATTTCATATATAGTGCATTAACATTAAAAAAAGTTCACTCAAAATACAAAAAAAGATCACTACATTCGAAAATAGTTCACTGAATTCAAATATAGTTCACTAATATTTTCAAGTGTAGTTCATTAAAATTCGTATATAGTTCACCAAAATTCAAAATTTGTTCACTAAATTTCAATTTCAGTACACTAAAATTCAAATATAGTCCAACATAATTTTTAAAACAATAGTTCAGTCATACATCATGGTTTCCCGAACTAATGAATTTTTTAACTGTTCATTTACTTCTAAATAGTTGAATGGTATTCGTTTTGACAAACTTTTTTTCATTATTGCTTAACTTTTTTTTAAATTCAATGAACTTCTTTTTCAAAATTAGTTCATTAAATTCACTCAAATTGAAATTTTGGTAAACTAGCATTCAAAAAAAAGTTCAATCAAAATTCAAAAATAGATCACTACATACGAAAATAGTTCAATGAATTGAAATATATTTCATTGAAATTCGAACATAGTTCACCTATTTTTTTAAAAAATGTTCACTTTATTTCAAATTTAGTTCACTAATATTCAAATAAAGGTCGCTACATTCGAAAATAGTTCAATCAGTTTAAAGTTTAAACCTACATGAAATGTACTTCGTGGAAAACCAAACTAGTTCTCTTGAATTCAAAACTAGTTCACCAACATTCAAATTTGAGTTCACAAAATTCAAATACAGTTCATCAATGTAAAATGTTAGTTCACTGAATTAAAATTCAGTTCATCAAAATTCAAAAATAGTTCACTTAGATTCAAATTTAGTTCATCACATTTCAAAATTATTTCAATTGGATTCAAAATTTAGTTGACGAAAATCTAATTCAGTTCATCAAGTTTGTATTCAAAAACTAATTCAGTTGTTTCTGATTTTAGTTCACAATTTTTTTATTCCAACTTTAGTTAATGGAAACCAAATTAGTTCACTAAAATTCAATACTAGTTCACCAACATTCAAACTATAGTGAACCAAATTCAAATTCAGTTCTCCAACATTCATATTTTAGTTCACCAATTTCAAATTCAGTTCATCAAATCACAAATTTATTTCATCTAATTCATTTTTCAATTCACTTCAATACAAAAAATTGACCACTTTTGTTATATTTCACATTATTTTGAATTTTAGTTCACAATTTTTAAAATATAGTTCATAGAAAACCAAATTAGTTATCTTGAATTCAAAACTAGTTCACCCACACTCAAATTTTAGTCCACAAAAATTCAAGTTCACAATTTTGAATTTTAGTTGACAAATTTTAAAATCTAGTTCATAGGAAACTTGTTCACCAACATTTCAAGATGTTTCAAAAAAAGTTCACTCAATTTTTTTTGAAAGTTGTTCAGCGACTTTTCAAAATCTTTCAAAAAAAGTTCACTTAAAATCTAGTTGACAAATTTTTTAAAACTAGTTAATAGGAAACTTGTTCACCAACATTTCAAAAAAACTTGCAGAATTTTTCAAAAATTTCAAAATTACTTCATTAAATTCACTCAAATTCAATTTTTAGTTTACTAGCATTCAAAAAAAGTTCACTCAAACTTCAAAAAAAGTTCACTACATTCTGAAATAGTTGACTAAAATAGTTCATTAAAATTATTACAAAAAACACAAAAAAAACTTTCTTTCATTTTTTATGTCAACAAAATCAACTATGAATCGATGAAAACTTAATAGTCAACAAATTGCAACAAGCTGACTTCACATTTTTTCCAAAGGCTGTTCACCCATTTTTTCAATCTTACTTTATAATTTTTCTAAAAATTTACACTTTTATTATATATATATATATAAGCTTTTTAAGTCATTAACAACTTTTTGTTGCAAACTTTTTCATCTACATTATTCAATAATGAGTTGTTATTTTCCGACGGAAACAACTTGTTCGTACTTTTTTCAAACAAATTAATATGAATATCACAAAAAATAACTAACAAATGAAGATTGTTTGAAGGTTCATGCACAAACAGAGCAGAGACGTGAGTTGCTACTACAGTGCAAATAACATTATTTTAATACTTAGACGTGAAAGAACAAAATCGTGGTTGAATTCACAACAGATAACTATGGCTGCACTACAATGCATTTTACCAACTCCTTCGCATCAACATTATGTATTCTCAACTCATACTTTTTGTTCAATATACCAACTCAGAATTATCGTTCAAAATCAAACTCCTATTACACCTTACACGAAAAATATGAAGAGAGAATCACACCATGAATAATGTTTTTTGTATTCGGACTTTTTATGAACCGATGATTTTTTTAAATCGTCTGTTCAACACTAAATCAAATTTTTCCTCTTTTCGGCAGCTTTCTTCCATCCTTCTCTTTCGGAACGACTCTTCAATCTATTTCCTTTCCTAACAGATTTGTTTTTAATCACAACAGGATCTTTCAATGGTAGAGTACCACTAGGTTGCTCTTCTATCTGTTATGTAACTTGGCTGTCCACTCCAGTTTTCTTACTTGATAGGTACTTATTATGAACAAACCTCACTGCATCCATCAGCTCATCACACAACTGTGAATCATGACTTATATCAGAGCATACCTCACCAACTGTGTTCATAACAATAGCATATCTCACAGCATCATGTGACCGGTCTTCTGCATGAACACCAAGTGCATCAAACTTATGTTTCTTCAATTCCTTCTCCCTAAATTCTCTAGTCCATCTAGGAACAATATAGTGCTCAGGAATCTTCAGAAGGTCAAATTGAGTGAACAGCCTGAGAATGTGACAGCAAAGAATACCATCCCTTTCAAATTTGCCACAATTGCACACAAATTCTTCAGTAACACGATTAACCCGAACAGAAAAAATCTCTCTGTCAAACTCTGGGTTCTCATGTACAAAGTTCCTTTTTAGTCCATATGATTCATCCTTCTTAATTTCTCTCACTCCAAAGGCTGTTGCATTTAACATCTCAGTCAAGAACTTCGTATATATTGCTCTTGTGTATACTTCAGCTGCATGACGCTCCACTGTTTGGTAACCCCAAATAATAGGGACTTTTTCATTTGATAAGAACCTGTCTTGATTTTCAATATGAATAACATTTTCCTGGAACAATTCATACTGACGTATGAAAGTCTCTATTGAATCTTTTCTCAAAACATAGTCCTTAAAGTTTGAGTTAAAACTCTCACTTCTGCTGGTTGACCTAGTGAATGGGCAAAACACTCCTTGAAAATAAGCTAGAACAAAATATGATCTGTTCTCCCACATTCGCTTAATGTGAGCATGCTTCCCAGAATTGTACTTCAGAACCATCTCCTGCCAATTTTTCTCAAATTCCTCAACTGTCATGGACTGCATGATGCAGTAATCCATGTCTTCTTCCATTCCCTTTCTACTTGTGATGTATACACTCAAGTTTTCTCTTGCTTTCCTCCGAACATGCCAAATACAAAATCTGTGAAAAGCATCTGGGAAACCTTTTGGTACTACTACCTTCATAGCAGCATCTTGATCTGTGAGCACTACTCTAGGTTTCTTGCCTCCCATGGCTTCAACAAAAGTTTTAAACAACCAAGCAAACATGTCTGCCTTCTCATTCTACAAAGGGCCCACCCAAATACTATTGTTCTCGAGTGGCCATTAACTCCAATTATTAGCGCAAAGGGCATATTGTACTTGTTGGTACTGAACGTTGTATCAAAGGATATTATATCACCATACAGCAAATAGTCTAGCCTTGATCTAGAATCAGTCCAGAACAAACTAAGCACTGTATTCGAAGAGTCTCTTTGAGCCTTGTACAAAAATCCAGGTTTGTCAATCAGCAACTTCTCTATGTAATTCATAGCGTGCTCTATATCAATATTTCTTCTCTTCTCACGATCATCATGTTTCAGGTTATCTAGCTTCTTCACATCAAATGTAATATTGCCTAATTTGCCACCACTCAACTTACTAAAGATGTTCATGATTTTCCTTGGTTTCACTCTATGTTCCTGGAAAAGCCTTGACAGTAGCTTCTCAGCTTCATTCATGCTTCTATGTGAAGGAAATATGCCCTAGAGGCAATAATAAAGTTGTTATATATATTTCCTTATATCATGGTAAATGTTTATTATTCATGCTAGAATTGTTTTAACCGGAAACTTAGTACATGTGTGAATACATAGACAAACAAAGTGTCCCTAGTATGCCTCTACTTGACTAGCTCGTTAATTAAAGATGGTTAAGTTTCCTAGCCATAGACATGAGTTGTCATTTGATGAACGGGATCACATCATTAGAGAATGATGTGATGGACAAGACCCATCTATTAGCTTAGCACTATGATCATTTAGTTTGTTGCTATTGCTTTCTTCATGACTTATACATGTTCCTATGACTATGAGATTATGCAACTCCCGAATACCGGAGGAACTCTTAGTGTGCTATCAAACGTCACAACATAACTGGGTGATTATAAAGATGCTCTATAGGTGTCTCCGATGGTGTTTGTTGAGTTGGCATAGATCGAGATTAGGATTTGTCACTCCGATTATCGAAGAGGTATCTCTGGGCCCTCTCGGTAATGCACATCACTATAAGCCTTGCAAGCAATGTGACTAATTAGTTAATTGCGGGATGATGCATTACAGAACGAGTAAAGAGACTTGCCGGTAACGAGATTGAACTAGGTATGGTGATACTGACGATCGAATCTCGGGCAAGTAACTGCTACCTCTTGAGCATGCGTTGGTTTTCCCTTGAAGAGGAAAGGGTGATGCAGCAAAGTAGCGTAAGTATTTCCCTCAGGTTTTGAGAACCAAGGTATCAATCCTGTAGGAGAAAACGCACAAGTCAACTAGTACCTGCACAAACAATCAAGAACCTTGCAACCAACGCGATAAAGGGGTTGTCAATCCCTTCACGGTCACTCGCAAAAGTGAGATCTAATAAATATAGTAAGGTAAATATTTTTGGTATTTTTGTTGTATAGATTGGAAAGTAAAGATTGCAAAATAAAAGAATGGCGACAGAAATTGGCAAGTTAACAGGAAACTAATATGATGTAAAATAGACCCGGGGGCCATAGGTTTCACTAGTGGCTTCTCTCAAGATAGCATGTATTACGGTGGGTGAACAAATTACTGCCGAGCAATTGATAGAAAAGTGCATAGTTATGAAGTTATATAAGGCAATGATCATGAATATAGGCATCACGTCTGTGTCAAGTAGACCAAAACGATTCTGCATCTACTACTATTACTCCACACATCGACCGCTATCCAGCATGCATCTAGAGTATTAAGTTCATAAGAACAGAGTAATGCATTAGGCAAGATGACATGATGTAGAGGGATAAACTCAAGTAATATGATATAAAACCCATCTTTTTATCCTCGATGGCAACAATACAATATGTGCCTTGCTGCCCCTACTGTCACTGGGAAAGGACACCGCAAGATTGAACCCAAAGCTAAGCACTTCTCCCATTGAAAGAAAGATCAATCCAAACTAAACCGATAATTCGAAGAGACTTGCAAAGATATCAAATCATGCATATAAGAATTCAGAGAAGAACCAAATAATATTCATAGATAAACTTGTTCATAAATCCACAATTCATCGGATCTCGGCAAACACACCGCAAAAGAGTATTACATCGAATAGATCTCCAAGAACATCGAGGAGAACTTTGTATTGAGAATCAAAGAGAGATAAGAAGCCATCTAGCTAATAACTATGGACCCGAAGGTCTGTGGTAAACTACTCATGCATCATCGGAGAGGCTATGGTGTTGATGTAGAAGCCCTCCGTGATCGATTCCCCCTCCGGCAGAGCGCCGGAAAAGGCCCCAAGATGGGATCTCACGGGTACAGAAAGTTGCGGCAATGGGAAAGTGGTTTCGTGGCTCCCCCTGATGTTTTTAGGGTATAAGGGTATATATAGGCGAAAGAAGTATGTCGGTGGAGCTCCGTGAGGCCCGCGAGGGTGGGGGTGCGAATACCCCCCTGGGCGCGCCCTCCTGCCTCGTGGCTTCCTCGCAGAGTTCCAGACTTCAACTCCAAGTCTTCTGGTTTGCTTTCGGTCCAAGAAAGATCATCGCGAAGGTTTCATTCCGTTTGGATTCCGTTTGGTATTCCTTTTATGCAAAACACTAAAATAGGCAAAAATACAGAAACTGGCACTGGGCCTTCGGTTAATAGGTTAGTCCCAAAAATAATATAAAAGAGTGTATTAAAGCCCATTAAACATCCAAAACAGATAATATAATAGCATGGAACAATAAAAAATTACAGATACGTTGGAGACGTATCAAGCATCCCCAAGCTTAATTCCTGCTCGTCCTCGAGTAGGTAAATGATAAAAACAGAATTTTTGATGTGGAATACTACCTAACATAATTATCAATGTAATTTTCTTTATTGTGGCGTGAATGTTCAGATCCGAAAGATTCAAGACAAAAGTTTAATATTGACATAAAAATAATAATACTTCAAGCATACTAACAAAGTAATCATGTCTTCTCAAAATAACATGGCCAAAGAAAGTTCATCCCTACAAAATCATATAGTTTGGCTATGCTCCATCTTCGTCACACGAAATGTTCAAATCATGCACAACCCCGAGACAAGCCAAGCAATTGTTTCATACTTTAGTATTCTCAAACCTTTTCAACTTTCATGCAATACATGAGCGTGAGCCATGGACATAGCACTATAGGTGGAATAGAATGGTGGTTGTGGAGAATACAAAAAGAGGAAGATGGTCTCACATCAACTAGGCGTATTAATGGGCTATGGAGATGCCCATCAATAGATATCAATGTGAGTGAGTAGGGATTGCCATGCAACGGATGCACTAGAGCTATAAATGTATGAAAGCTCAACAAAAGAAACTAAGTGGGTGTGCATCCAACTTGCTTGCTCATCAAGACCTAGGGCATTTTGAGGAAGCCCATTGTTGGAATATACAAGCCAAGTTCTATAACGAAAATTCCCACTAGTATATGGAAGTGACAAAACTAGAGACTCTCTATCATGAAGATCATGGTGCTACTTTGAAGCACAAGTGTGGAAAAAGGATAGTAGCATTGTCCCTTCTCTCTTTTTCTCTCATTTTTGTTGTTGTTGTTGGGCTTCTTTGGCCTCTCTTTTTTTCATTGGCTTCTTTGGCCTCTTTTTTTTATTTCCTCACACGGGACAATGCTCTAATAATGATGATCATCACACTTCTATTTATTTACAACTCAAGGATTACAACTCGATACTTAGAACAAAATATGACTCTATATGAGTGCCTCCGGCGGTGTACCGGGATGCGCAATGAATCAAGAGTGACATGTATGAAAGAATTATGAATGGTGGCTTTGCCACAAATACGATGTCAACTACATGATCATGCAAGGCAATATGACAATGATGAAGCGTGTCATAATAAATGGAATGGTGGAAAGTTGCATGGCAATATATATCGGAATGGCTATGGAAATGCCATAATAGGTAGGTATAGTGGCTATTTTGAGGAAGGTATATGGTGGGTTTATGGTACCGGTGAAAGTTGCGCGGTACTAGAGAGGCTAGCAATGGTGGAAAGGTGAGAGTGCGTATAATCCATGGACTCAACATTAGTCATAAAGAACTCACAATACTTATTGCAAAAATCTACAAGTCATCAAAACCAAGCACTACGCGCATGCTCATAGGGGGATAGATTGGTAGGAAAAGACCATCGCTCGTCCCCGACCGCCACTCATAAGGAAGACAATCAAAGAAACGCCTCATGCTTCAAATTTGTTACACAACGGCTACCATACGTGCATGCTACGGGACTTGCAAACCTCAACACAAGTATTTATCAAATTCACAATTACTCAACTAGCATGACTCTAATATCACCATCTTCATATCTCAAAACAATCATCAAGCATCAAACTTCTCATAGTATTCAATGCACTTATATGAAAGTTTTTATTATACCCATCTTGGATGCCCATCATATTAGGACTAAGTTTATAGCCAAAGCAAATTACCATGCTGTTCTAAAAGACTCTCAAAATAATATAAGTGAAGTATGAGAGATCAATAATTTCTACAAAATAAAACCACCACCGTGCTCTAAAAGATATAAGTGAAGCACTAGAGCAAAATTATCTAGCTCAAAAGATATAAGTGAAGCACATAGAGTATTCTAATAAATTCCGATTCATGCGTGTCTCTCCCAAAAGGTGTGTACAGCAAGGATGATTGTGGTGAACTAAAAATCAAAGACTCAAATCATACAAGAAGCTCCAAGCAAAACACATATCATGTGGTGAATAAAAATATAGCCTCAAGTAAAGTTACCGATAGACGAAGATGAAAGAGGGGATGCCTTCCGGGGCATCCCCAAGCTTAGGCTTTTGGTTGTCCTTGAATTTTAACTTGGGGTTCCTTGGGCATCCCCAAGCTTAGGCTCTTGCCACTCCTTATTCCAAAATCCATCAAATCTTTACCCAAAAACTTGAAAACTTCACAACACAAAACTTAACAGAAAATCTCATGAGCTCCGTTAGTATAAGAAAACAAACCACCACTTTAAGGTACTGTAATGAACTCATTATTTATTTATATTGGTATTAAACCTACTGTATTCCAACTTCTCTATGGTTCATACCCCCCCGATACTAC
The DNA here is from genome assembly GCA_036873465.1 of Thinopyrum obtusiflorum. Taxonomy (NCBI): domain Eukaryota; kingdom Viridiplantae; phylum Streptophyta; class Magnoliopsida; order Poales; family Poaceae; genus Thinopyrum; species Thinopyrum obtusiflorum. Next base: position 29,876 of record JAAAWM010011894.1, read on the forward strand.
TCATAGATTCATTAAAATAAGCAAACAACATACGAAAAACAGAATCTGTCAAAACAGAACAGTCTGTAGCAATCTGATTCAATCGAATACTTCTGTAACTCCAAAAATTCTGAAAGAAATAGGACGACCTAGGTAATTTGTTTATTGATCTACTTCAGTTGGAATTGGTATTTTATCACTCTCTGGTGATTTTTAACAATTGTTTTCGTGAGCACAAAGTTTCTGTCTTCTTCAGCAAGATCAAACAATTATCACCCAAGAAGATCCTATAGGTTTTACTTGGCACAAACACTAATTAAAACATAAAACCACATCTAACCAGAGGCTAGATGAATTATTTATTACAAAACAGGAACAAAAAGCAAAAAAACAAAAATAAAATTGGGTTGCGTCCCAACAAGCGCTATCGTTTAACGCCCCTAGCTAGGCATAAAAACAAGAATAGATCTAGGTATTGTCATCTTTGGTATGCAATTCTTCAATTGAACACACATAACCCTTAGGAGGTCCTTTGGTTTTGTTAATGATCAAACTCCTAGGCAAGAAATCAAGAAATTCATTTGTAGCAAAAGGTTCCTTAATGACATCGAAGAAGTTGGGGTGAACACTTATTGATTTGAGGTCTTCATTTTCCTTATTAGAGGATTCACCCTTATTTTTAGGAACATAGATGAACTTGGCAACTTTGGTAGGAGGAGGATTTGAGGTATTTTTAATGGCAGAAAAAGCGGAGCCCAAGTTGGTAATAATATCTTCGAGTTTATCAATTCTAGTGGAATCTTGATCTATCTTCTCATTAACTATGGGTTCCTTTTCCTTAAGATTTTTCAGAGTAACTCCTACCTTAGATCCATATTGGGTAATTTTGTTGTGGGTCTTTTTATCCAAATTTTCGATTAACTCTACAGTAGCAATTTTATTTTCAATAATATCAAGCCTTTGCATCACATGTTCCAAAGTTAAAATAGTTCCACTGACCAAAAGAGGTGGCGGGCGTAACAGATCTATCATAGCATTATAAGGATCAAAAGTATGGCTTCCCCAAGAAATTCCCTCCGGTAATGGTGTCAAGAACATATCTATTCCAAGGAGTGATGCCTACGTAAAAATTACGGAGAAGAACGGAAGTGGATTGCTTCCTAGTAGATCTATTTTGAGCATTGCAAATTCTATACCAAGCATCTTTTAGATTTTCACCCTCCCTTTGTTTAAAATTGAGAACTTCATTATCGGGAGTATGAACAATGATAGGAGGACTAGCCATGATGGCGAAACAAACGATCTGACACACGGACGCACAAGAAGCAAGCGAAAAGAGGCGAACGGAAGAAGGGCGAAGAAAAGGCAAAGGTTTTCGAAAATCGTTTTAGAAGTGGAGGAGAGGAAAACGAGAGGCGAATGGCAAATAATGTAATGCGAGGGAGAAGAGTTTATGATGGGTACTTGGTATGTCTTGACTTGGCGTAGATCTCCCCGGCAACGGCGCCAGAAATCCTTCTTGCTACCTCTTGAGCATGCGTTGGTTTTCCCTTGAAGAGGAAAGGGTGATGCAGCAAAGTAGCATAAGTATTTCCCTCAGTTTTTGAGAACCAAGGTATCAATCCAGTAGGAGACAACGCACAAGTCACCTAGTACCTGCACAAACAATCAAGAACCTTGCAACCAACGCGATAAAGGGGTTGTCAATCCCTTCACGGTCACTCGCAAAAGTGAGATCTAATAAAGATAGTAAGGTAAATATTTTTGGTATTTTTGTTGTATAGATTGGAAAGTAAAGATTGCAAAATAAAAGAACGGTGACAGAAATTGGCAAGTTAACAGGAAACTAATATGATGTAAAATAGACCCGGGGGGCATAGGTTTCACCAGTGGCTTCTCTCAAGATAGCATGTATTACGGTGGGTGAACAAATTACTGCCGAGCAATTGATAGAAAAGCCCATAGTTATGAAGTTATCTAAGGCAATGATCATGAATATAGGCATCACGTCCGTGTCGAGTAGACCGAAACGATTCTGCATCTACTACTATTACTCCACACATCGACCGCTATCCAGCATGCATCTAGAGTATTAAGTTCATAAGAACAGAGTAACGCATTAGGCAAGATGACATGATGTAGAGGGATAAACTCAAGTAATATGATATAAACCCCATATTTTTTATCCTCGATGGCAACAATACAATACGTGCCTTGCTGCCCCTACTGTCACTGGGAAAGGACACCGCAAGATTGAACCCAAAGCTAAGAACTTCTCCCATTGCAAGAAAGATCAATCTAGTAGGCCAAACTAAACCAATAATTCGAAGAGACTTGCAAAGATATCAAATCATGCATATAAGAATTCAGAGAAGAACCAAATAATATTCATAGATAAACTTGTTAATAAATCCACAATTCATCGGATCTTGGCAAACACACCGCAAAAGAGTATTACATCGAATAGATCTCCAAGAACATCGAGGAGAACTTTGTATTGAGAATCAAAGAGAGAGAAGAAACCATCTAGCTAATAACTATGGACCCGAAAGTCTGTGGTAAACTACTCACGCATCATCGAAGAGGCTATGGTGTTGATGTAGAAGCCCTCCATGATCGATTCCCCCTCCGGCAGAGCGCCGGAAAGGCCCCAAGATGGGATCTCACGGGTACAGAAAGTTGCGGCGGTGGAAAAGTGGTTTCGTGGCTCCCCTGATGTTTTTAGGGTATAAGGGTATATATAGGCGAAAGAAGTACGTCGGTGGAGCTTCGTGGGGCCCACGAGGGTGGGGGGCGCGCCTACCCCCCTGGGTGCGCCCTCCTGCCTCGTGGCTTACTCGCGGAGTTCCAGACTTCAACTCCAAGTCTTCTGGTTTGCTTTCGGTCCAAGAAAGATCATATCGAAGGTTTCATTCCGTTTGGATTCCGTTTGGTATTCCTTTTCTGCAAAACACTAAAATAGGCAAAAAAAACAGAAACTGGCACTGGGCCTTCGGTTAATAGGTTAGTCCCAAAAATAATATAAAAGAGCATATTAAAGCCCATTAAACATCCAAAATAGATAATATAATAGCATGGAACAATCAAAAATTATAGATACGTTGGAGCCGTATCAGTAACATACCGATGACAAAGGGAACAACGTATGTTGTTATGCGGTTTGACCGATAAAGATCTTCGTAGAATATGTAGGAGCCAATATGAGCATCCAAGTTTCGCTATTGTTTATTGACCGGAGATGTGTCTTGGTCATGTCTACATAGCTCTCGAACCCGTAGGGTCCGCACGCTTAACATTCGATGACGATTCGTATTATGAGTTTATGTGTTTTGATGTACCAAAGGTTGTTCGGAGTCCTGGATGAGATCACGAACATGACGATGAGTCTTGAAATGGTCGAGACATAAAGATTGATATATTGGAAGGTTATATTCGGACACCGGAATGGTTCCGAAGTGTATCGGGTATTTTCCGGAGTACCGGGGGGTTACCGGAACCCCCCGGGAGGTTATTAGGCCTCATGGGCCTAGTGGTGGAAGAGAGGAGGCAGGCCAAGGTGTGGCGCCCCCCTAGCCCAAACTGAATTGGACTAGGGTTGGGGGGGGCAGCTCCCCCTTTCCTTCTCTCCTCCTCCTCCTTCCCCCCTTCTCCCTGTGGAAGTAGGAAAGGGGGGCGAATCCTACTTGGAGTAGGACTCCCCCCCTTGGGAGCACCTCCCCTGGCCGGACTCCTCCCTCCCTACTTTATATACGTGGGGAGGGGGGCACCCCAAAGACACACAAGTTGATCTTTAGCCGTGTGCGGTGCCCCCCTCCACAGTTTTACACCTCGGTCATATCATCGTAGTGCTTAGGCGAAGCCCTGCGCCGGTAACTTCATCATCACCGTCACCACGCCATCATGCTGACAAAACTCTCCCTCAGCCTTAGCTGGATCAAGAGTTCGAGGGACGTCACCGAGTTGTATGTGTGCAGATCGCGGAGGTGCCGTGCGTTCGGTACTTGATCGGTTGGATCACGAAGACGTTCGACTACATCAATCGCGTTACTAAACGCTTCCGCTTTCGGTCTATGATGGTACGTGGACACACTCTTCCCGCTCGTAGCTATGCTTCTCCTAGATAGATCTTGCGTGATCGTAGGCAAATTTTTTGAAATACTACGTTCCCCAACAGTGGTATCAGAGCCAAGTCTATGCGTAGATGTTATATGCACGAGTAGAACACAAAAAGTTGTGGGCGATAATAGTCATACTGCTTACCAGCATGTCATACTTTGATTCGGCGGTATTGTTGGATGAAGCGGCCCAGACCGACATTACATGACCGCGGTCATGAGACTAGTTCTACCGCCGTGCTTCGCACACAGGTGGCTAGTGGGTGTCTGTTTCTCCAACTTTAGTTGAATCGAGTGTGACTACGCCCGGTCCTTGTTGAAGGTTAAAACAGCACACTTGACGAAAAATCATTGTAGTTTTGATGCGTAGGTAAGAACGGTTCTTGCTAAGCCCGTAGCAGCTACGTAAAAGTTGCAACAACAAAGTAGAGGATGTCTAACTTGTTTTTGTAGGGCTTGCTGTGATGTGATATGGTCAAGACGTGATGATATATAAATTGATGTATGAGATGATCATGTTTTGTAAAAGTTATCGGCAACTGGCATGAGCCTTATGGTTGTCGCTTTATTGTATGAAATGCAATCGCCATGTAATTGCTTTACTTTATCACTAAGCGGTGGCGATAGTCGTAGAAGCAATAATTGGCGAGACAACAACGATGCTTCGATGGAGATCAAGGTGTCAAGCCGGTGACAATGGTGATCATGACGGTGCTTTGGAGATGGAGATCAAAGGCACAAGATGACGATGGCCATATCATATCACTTATATTGATTGCATGTGATGTTTATCCTTTATGCATCTTATTTTGCTTAGTACGGCGGTAGCATTATAAAATGATCTCTCACTAAATTTCAAGGTATAAGTGTTCTCCCTGAGTATGCGCCATTGTGACAGTTCATCGTGCCGAGACACCACGTGATGATTGGGTGTGATAAGCTCTACGTTCACATACAACGGGTGCAAGCCAGTTTTGCACATGCAGAATACTCGGGTTAAACTTGACGAGCCTGGCATATGCAGATATGGCCTCGGAACACTGAGACCGAAAGGTCGAGCGTGAATCATATAGTAGATATGATCAACATAATGATGTTCACCATTGAAAACTACTCCATCTCACGTGATGATCGGACATGGTTTAGTTGATTTGGATCACGTGATCACTTAGATGATTAGAGGGATGTCTATCTAAGTGGGAGTTCTTAAGTAATATGATTAATTGAACTTTAATTTATCATGAACTTAGTACCTGATAGTAGTTTGCATGTCTATGTTATTGTAGATCAATGGCCCGTGCTACTGTTCCTTTGAATTTTAATGCGTTCCTAGAGAAAGCTAAGTTGAAAGAGGATGGTAACAACTACACGGACTGGTTTCGTAACTTGAGGATTATCCTCATTGCTGCACAGAAGAATTACATCCTGGAAGCACCGCTAGGTGCAAGACCCGCTGCAGGAGCAACGCCGGACGTTATGAACGCCTGGCAGAGCAAAGCTGATGACTACTTGATAGTTCAGTGTGCCATGCTTTACAGCTTAGAACCGGGACTTCAACGACGTTTTGAACCTCATGGAGCATATGAGATGTTCCAGGAGCTGAAGTTAATATTTCAAGCAAATGCCCGGATTGAGAGATACAAAGTCTCCAATAAGTTCTACAGCTGCAAAATGGAGGAGAATAGTTCTATCAGCGAACACATACTCAAAATGTCTGGGTACCACAATCACTTGACTCAACTGGGAGTTAATCTTCCGGTTGATAGTGTCATTGACAGAGTTCTTCAATCACTGCCACCAAGCTACAAAAGCTTCGTGATGAACTATAATATGCAAGGGATGGATAAGACAATTCCCGAGCTCTTCGCGATGCTAAAGGCTGCGGAGGTAGAAATCAAGAAAGAGCATGAAGTGTTGATCGTCAACAAGACCACTAGTTTCAAGAAAAAGGGCAAAGGGAAGAAGGGTAACTTCAAGAAGAACGGCAAGCAAGTTGTTGCTCAAGTGAAGAAGCCCAAGTCTGGACCTAAGCCTGAGACTGAGTGCTTCTACTGCAAAGCGACTGGTCACTGGAAGCAGAACTGCCCCAAGTATTTGGCGGATAAAAAGGATGGCAAAGTGAAAGGTATATTTGATATACATGTTATTGATGTGTACCTTACTAATGCTCATAGTAGTGCCTGGGTATTTGATACTGGTTCTGTTGCTCATATTTGCAACTCGAAACAGGGGCTATGGATTAAGCGAAGATTGGCTAAGGACGAGGTGACGATGCGCGTGGGAAATGGTTCCAAAGTCGATGTGATCGCCGTTGGCACGCTACCTCTACATCTACCTTCGGGGGGGGGGGGGGGGGGGGGGGGGGGGGGGGGGGGGGGGGGGGGGGGGGGGGGGGGGGGGGGGGGGGGGGGGGGGGGGGGGGGGGGGGGGGGGGGGGGGGGGGGGGGGGGGGGGGGGGGGGGGGGGGGGGGGGGGGGGGGGGGGGGGGGGGGGGGGGGGGGGGGGGGGGGGGGGGGGGGGGGGGGGGGGGGGGGGGGGGGGGGGGGGGGGGGGGGGGGGGGGGGGGGGGGGGGGGGGGGGGGGGGGGGGGGGGGGGGGGGGGGGGGGGGGGGGGGGGGGGGGGGGGGGGGGGGGGGGGGGGGGGGGGGGGGGGGGGGGGGGGGGGGGGGGGGGGGGGGGGGGGGGGGGGGGGGGGGGGGGGGGGGGGGGGGGGGGGGGGGGGGGGGGGGGGGGGGGGGGGGGGGGGGGGGGGGGGGGGGGGGGGGGGGGGGGGGGGGGGGGGGGGGGGGGGGGGGGGGGGGGGGGGGGGGGGGGGGGGGGGGGGGGGGGGGGGGGGGGGGGGGGGGGGGGGGGGGGGGGGGGGGGGGGGGGGGGGGGGGGGGGGGGGGGGGGGGGGGGGGGGGGGGGGGGGGGGGGGGGGGGGGGGGGGGGGGGGGGGGGGGGGGGGGGGGGGGGGGGGGGGGGGGGGGGGGGGGGGGGGGGGGGGGGGGGGGGGGGGGGGGGGGGGGGGGGGGGGGGGGGGGGGGGGGGGGGGGGGGGGGGGGGGGGGGGGGGGGGGGGGGGGGGGGGGGGGGGGGGGGGGGGGGGGGGGGGGGGGGGGGGGGGGGGGGGGGGGGGGGGGGGGGGGGGGGGGGGGGGGGGGGGGGGGGGGGGGGGGGGGGGGGGGGGGGGGGGGGGGGGGGGGGGGGGGGGGGGGGGGGGGGGGGGGGGGGGGGGGGGGGGGGGGGGGGGGGGGGGGGGGGGGGGGGGGGGGGGGGGGGGGGGGGGGGGGGGGGGGGGGGGGGGGGGGGGGGGGGGGGGGGGGGGGGGGGGGGGGGGGGGGGGGGGGGGGGGGGGGGGGGGGGGGGGGGGGGGGGGGGGGGGGGGGGGGGGGGGGGGGGGGGGGGGGGGGGGGGGGGGGGGGGGGGGGGGGGGGGGGGGGGGGGGGGGGGGGGGGGGGGGGGGGGGGGGGGGGGGGGGGGGGGGGGGGGGGGGGGGGGGGGGGGGGGGGGGGGGGGGGGGGGGGGGGGGGGGGGGGGGGGGGGGGGGGGGGGGGGGGGGGGGGGGGGGGGGGGGGGGGGGGGGGGGGGGGGGGGGGGGGGGGGGGGGGGGGGGGGGGGGGGGGGGGGGGGGGGGGGGGGGGGGGGGGGGGGGGGGGGGGGGGGGGGGGGGGGGGGGGGGGGGGGGGGGGGGGGGGGGGGGGGGGGGCGACAAGTTCAAGGAGTTGACTACGATGAGACCTTCTCACCCGTAGCGATGCTTAAGTTTGTCCGAATCATGTTAGCAATTGCCGCATTTTATGATTATGAAATTTGGCTAATGGATGTCAAAACTGCATTCCTGAATGGGTTTCTGGAAGAAGAGTTGTATATGATGCAACCAGAAGGTTTTATTGATCCAAAGGATGCTAACAAAGTGTGCAAGCTCCAGCGATCCATTTATGGACTGGTGCAAGCATCTCGGAGTTGGAATAAACGTTTTGATAGTGTGATCAAAGCATATGGTTTTATACAGACTTTTGGAGAAGCCTGTATTTACAAGAAAGTGAGTGGGAGCTCTGTAGCATTTCTAATATTATATGTGGATGACATATTGTTGATTGGAAATGATATATAATTTCTGGATAGCATAAAAGGATACTTGAATAAGAGTTTTTCAATGAAAGACATCGGTGAAGCTGCTTATATGTTGGGCATCAAGATCTATAGAGATAGATCAAGATGCTTAATTGGACTTTCACAAAGCACATACCTTGATAAAGTTTTGAAGAAGTTCAAAATGGATCAAGCAAAGAAAGGGTTCTTGCCTGTGTTACAAGGTGTAGACTCAATGCCCGACTACTGCAGAAGATAGAGAGAAAACGAAAGTCATTCCCTATGCTTCAGCCATAGGTTCTATCATGTATGCAATGCTGTGTACCAGACCTGATGTGTGCCTTGCTATTAGTTTAGCAGGGAGGTACCAAAGTAATCCAGGAGTGGATCACTGGACAGCGGTCAAGAACATCCTGAAATACCTGAAGAGGACTAAGGATATGTTTCTTGTTTATGGAGGTGACAAATAGCTCGTCGTAAATGGTTACGTCGATGCAAGCTTTGACACTGATCCGGATGACTCTAAGTCACAAACCGGATACGTATTTATATTGAACGGTGGAGCTGTCAGTTGGTGCAGTTCTAAGCAAAGCGTCGTGGCGGGATCTACGTGTGAAGCGGAGTACATAGCTGCTTCAGAAGCAGCAAATGAAGGAGTCTGGAAGAAGGAGTTCATATCCGATCTAGGTGTCATACCTAGTGCATCGGGTCCAATGAAAATCTTTTGTGACAATACTGGAGCAATAGCCTTGGCAAAGGAATCAAGATTTCACAAGAGAACCAAACACATCAAGAGACGCTTCAATTCCATCCGTGATCAAGTCAAGGAGGGAGACATAGAGATTTGCAAAATACATACGGATCTGAATGTTGCAGACCCATTGACTAAGCCTCTCTCACGAGCAAAACATGATCAGCACCAAGACTCCATGGGTGTTAGAATCATTACTATGTAATCTAGATTATTGACTCAAGTGCAAGTGGGAGACTGAAGGAAATATGCCCTAGAGGCAATAATAAAGTTGTTATTTATATTACCTTATATCATGATAAATGTTTATTATTCATGCTAGAATTGTATTAACCGGAAACTTAGTACATGTGTGAATACATAGACAAACAGAGTGTCCCTAGTATGCCTCTACTTGACTAGCTCGTTAATCAAAGATGGTTAAGTTTCCTAGCCATAGACATGAGTTGTCATTTGATGAACGGGATCACATCATTAGAGAATGATGTTATGGACAAGACCCATCCGTTAGCTTAGCACTATGATCGTTTAGTTTGTTGCTATTGCTTTCTTCATGACTTATACATGTTCCTATGACTATGAGATTATGCAACTCCCGTATATCGGAGGAACACTTAGTGTGCTATCAAACGTCACAACGTAACTGGGTGATTATAAAGATGCTCTACAGGTGTCTCCGATGGTGTTTGTGAGTTGGCATAGATCAAGATTAGGATTTGTCACTCCGATTGTCGGAGAGGTATCTATGGGCCCTCTCGGTAATGCACATCACTATAAGCCTTGCAAGCAATGTGACTAATGAGTTAGTTGCGGGATGATGCATTACGGAACGAGTAAAGAGACTTGCCGGTAACGAGATTGAACTAGGTATGATGATACCGACGATCGAATCTCGGGCAAGTAACATACCGATGACAAAGGGAACAACGTATGTTGTTAAGCGGTTTGACCGATAAAGATCTTCATAGAATATGTAGGAGCCAATATGAGCATCCAGGTTCCGCTATTGGTTATTGACCGGAGATGTGTCTCGGTCATGTCTACATAGTTCTCGAACCCGTAGGGTCCGCACGCTTAACGTTCGATGACGATTCGTATTATGAGTTTATGTGTTTTGATGTACCGAAGGTTGTTCGGAGTCCCGGATGAGATCACGGACATGACGAGGAGTCTCGAAATGGTTGAGACATAAAGATTGATATATTGGAAGGTTATATTCGGACACCGGAATGGTTCCGAAGTGTATCGGGTATTTTCCGGAGTACCGGGGGGTTACCGGAACCCCCCGGGGGGTTATTGGGCCTCATGGGCTTAGTGGTGGAAGAGAGGAGGCAGGCCAAGGTGTGGCGCGTGCCCCCCCTAGCCCAAACCGAATTGGACTAGGGTTGGGGGGGCGTCCCCCCCTTTCCTTCTCTCCTCCTCCTCCTCCTTCCCCCTTCTCCCTGTGGAAGTAGGAAAGGGGGGGGGCAATCCTACTTGGAGTAGGACTCCCCCCCTTGGGCGCGCCTCCCCTGGCCGGCCTCCTCCTCCCTCCCTCCTTTATATACGTGGGGAGGGGGGCACCCCAAAGACGCACAAGTTGATCTTTAGCCGTGTGCGGTGCCCCCCTCCACAGTTTTACACCTCGGTCATATCGTCGTAGTGCTTAGGCGAAGCCCTGCGCCGGTAACTTCATCATCACCGTCACCACGTCGTCGTGCTGACAAAACTCTCCCTCATCCTCAGCTGGATCAAGAGTTCAAGGGACGTCACCGAGCTGTACGTGTGTAGATTGCGGAGGTGTCGTGCGTTCGGTACTTGATCGGTTGGATCGCGAAGACGTTCGACTACATCAACCGCGTTACTAAACGCTTCCGCTTTCGGTCTATGAGGGTACGTGGACACACTCTCCCCGCTTGTTGCTATGCTTCTCCTAGATATATCTTGCGTGATCGTAGGCAATTTTTTTGAAATACTACGTTCCCCAACACTATGACTGAGGAAAAACTTTGTCAACGAAGGAGAACTGACCAAATCATGATTATGAGTCAGATTCTGAGCTGTTATATGCCACTTTCCATCTTGCAAGCTAACAGTAACATGCATCTGATAGTTGGTCCTTTGGACAACACTGCGCTTCCGTTTTCTTGTTCCTTTGTATGTTGAGACACTCTTCCTACTCTTGTTGCAGCAAATTGTGATTTTCCGGTCCTTATAATTCCTCCCTTTCTTAATGCCAAAACCAGTAGTGTGAGCATAAACATTCACAAACCTAACAGCATCTTCTAAAGTAGCAAACACCCTTCCAAGTTCAGGAATACTTGTTTTTTCCAATTCGTCTGGAGTTGGGAACAGGTACTCTTCAGGTTTAGCATCACTATCAGATATATCCTCATCAGAATGCTTAGTGCTCATTGCATCATCGAAAGGCTGATAAGTTTCTTGAGCAACAGCTCCTTCCTACAGCAGCAAAAACAAAATTATTTGCCTTCCTGAGCAAAGGCTCCTCATGTAAAAATATATTACATTATGTACACCAATAACCAGCACTGCCCATATTTAATTTAATTCTGCACTACTTGTCTAAAATATGAAATTGACTGCTTCTTTTTTCATACAGCACAATTTTGTGCTCTTCTCCTTTCTCAAAATTGTTAACATTTGTTGAAAAGAAACCAATCTAACCTGGTCTGATGTTTCCAGCAGTGCCACTGAATTAAACTTTATAGTAGATGAGTTTTGCCCTCCATTACTTCCAGACATTGCATCAAACAATTTGTAGTAGACAAAGGCATTGGGTCAACCACACATTTTTCTATCACCTGATATAAACAATAGCAAAAACATTGGTATAAATCCATTAAAAAAGTTCATTCGATTCTCAAACTACTAAAAAGCACAATACAACTCTTAAACGGAAGAAAATCACCTTCACTGACTGATCATCGAATAAGTCTGGCATATCTGGATATTCACATCTACAGTCTTCTGCCTCTTGTTCACTTGCAACCAAATTTTGATCATTTGTATCCTTGACCACCACCTGTATGATGTTGTCTTCTATTGTTGGCTCAATTTCAGTTTGTAGCACACTACAATCTAGTGACTGCTCCAACTCCTTTGTTCCTTCCTTGGCAACTTCCAGAGAACAAGTTTCATTCACAAATCCTTGCGTCCCTACAGGACTGCTACAACTTCTTCCCTGGCTTAGAATTTTTTCTTGACTACTAATAATTTCCTGCAAGCAAGTATCATTTTAGCACTACTACACCAAATTTCAACTATATTAAAATGCACCAACCTATTTATGAAATGAAAACAAACATACCTCTGTTTTTTTCTTCATATCATGGTACATGACATACTGATCAAACTCAAGCATTACATCATCAACCTCTTTCTGTAATCATTATATACACACATTTGTCAGTAAAAAAACTTGTATTCAAATTTTTTAATCCACCAAACAAACAGTACACTTACTTCAACTGGTCGTCCCAGAGCTGGAACTTGTCCTATATTGCCATTTGATTTCTCAACACCTACCTTCTTCTTCACATGAGTCTTTTTCCTGGAAGTCGCTTTTTTCTTTTTAAAGCCAGGCTACAAAAGAAAACCAAATAACTTAATAATTTTCATTAATCACACATACAGAAATAAAATAGGAATAATTCAAATATTCTGAATTAATTTTCTTATACTATCATAAAGAACTAAAACAAGAATGAAGACAATTTCACTTGCACGTTTTCAGTATGCTGCCAATGTAGCAAAGATGGTTATTTTTCGTTCCCAATTTGCAACATTGCTTTTTTTGACACGTTGCATGATGAAACGTGAATTTTTTCGGCTTCTCTACTTTCTGTTGGCTAATTTGTGCTTCGTCGTAATGTACGTTTGCCATTCATTAATTCTTTTTTTCTACGAGCTGATTGCCTAAATGATGTGTTCCAATGGCACAATAACCGAAAGCATCGTACAAAAAAATTCAAACAAACTTTCACTCAGTTTCCATTCGTTGCTTAACATAAATAACCAGTAGAAGATCTTAACTAATTCTGTTAACCCATCTAACTGAACTACTGATCACCATAAATAACAAGTACAAGTTCTTAACTAGTTGTTGGCAAGCACTCAAAATTAACAGAAAATGATTTTCATCACAGATAAACAGTCTGTACAATTCATATAAATAAAAGGAAGAACAACACAGCCATAATGCACAGATATGTCAAGGATAACATCAAACAACCAATAAGTTATTATTGGTCACCAATACAAAAATGTATACATTTTAACTTCTTCGCCTACAATGATCACAATAACCTAGAAAACAAATAACCAGAGATGAAACAATTCTCCCTATTTTTTGTTTCCTACCCTACCACGCACATGACATTATCCGGAAACCTACAGAAGATATCCCCACCTGGCTAATCTACACATATGAAATCCTACTAAACAACAAATCAATTCTTAGGGTAGAACCTAAAAGACAAAGCGACGGGGGGGGGGTGCTGGACGATGCGCAGTCACCTGTATAAGAACATCATCGGCTCCAACTTTCTTCGCTCTGAAAACTTGATGTTCATCACCTACCGAAGCACCATCTTCAACTCCCCCTGGTGGTTCTTCCATCCCGACGAAAGCCGCCGTGATTTGGCAATTCGAGCAGCCCCCGGCCACGACGCCGCCGTCGCGTCCAAATCGGCGGCAATTCGAGCAGCCCCCCTCCGTCGCCGCCGCCGCCCTTCCCCCAAATTTTTCTCCTCCTTTTTCTGAAGAGAAACAAAGTTTCTAAGGTTAACTATTAAACTTACAAGTGGGATCCACTTCTAGAATGTCCGGGTGGAGGCTAGAACTTACAAGTGGACCCAGGCCCTGGCTGGAGGCGATAGCCGTGCATGATAAGAAAGAAAAACCGAGGACTTAATTGCAAAAATTACACAATCCCCAGCACAAACACACTTTCCCAATTACTCTGGCGATTTCCGGCATTTCTTCTACCGTTCCTCTCGTTCTGCTTCAAATTCGACTCCAAAATCGCATTCCATCCACAGATCTGCAGGTAAATCAGTTCTCCCAACCTTTTTTTTCCAATCACGGTCACGAGGAACCTTGCGAGCGAGGAACATGGCCCTTTGCCTGTTGCCTCAGGTTTCGCACAATTTTTGGCAATCCTGTTTTTTATACAGTATAGATTTTAATTTCTGATTGATGCATTCCTCAGTCATCCAGTTAGATAGTGTATCTAGTTGAACAGAGAATAATTACTTGCCAGACTACTTTTTAAAGTTCATCCCATTTCCTAGGTCTCATGCGTACAGCTGTGTTAAACAACCTTTGTTGGAGATGAAGCCAGTTTTCCAACCAGAAGAAATAATAATTTTGATGGGTTCAAATGTAACAGTCGAAGGAATAAAATTCAGAAACTTGTTCAATCTAACAAATCTAATATAAATTCAGAAACAGAGGTATATTTGTATTCAATATAACAAACCTGAAAAAACTATTATGCAAAAGACAGTTATGTGTTCTAAATGTAACCATTTTTCACTTCTCCCAAACTATTATGCAAAAGAGAGTTCTGTGTCCTAAGAACAGAGTTACCCCGCAGGTCCTTGTGCTCCTATTTACAACTCTTTCCACTTTGCTCAAATGGTCTAGGAAGGATTCAGCAATTACTGTTTTATCAACTTTGAGTAACCATTTCTTTCTTCTTTGTGTTGGTTTCAAAAACTTTTTTAACAATGGATGACAGTGCTCAAAGAAAAAGGAGCGGCAAACAAGAATGCCCAGATGAAAGTGCTATTCTACATCCTCCTAAAAGAAAAAAGGTCACACACAAATCTACATCTAGTTATCTAATGTTTTTTTAAACTGGTTTCTTTTGAAGAATCGTAACATCATATCCAAATTAATCATTTACTACATTTTCCTTTACTACTTACTTTTTTTCAACCAGGGCAATTACACTGATGATCTCAAGAGTTTCTTAATTTTTATGACAAGACTGAATGATTTCTAGAAGAATATAGTTCAAAAAATTAGGCTTGGGAGCGCTGCTGGATCTTTCCTGCACTTCAAACATTAATGACATTTTCTTATGGCTAGCAGTCCAATTCAACACAACAAACAACTGCGTTGAACTTAGGAATGGCTTCAAATTCAAGTTTACCAACTCTGTTGTGCACACTATACTTGGAATTCCATCTGGTGGACTGCCAATTCAAAAGAATCCATCAAAAGAAGTTTTAGAAAAGATCCACAATCTTGTTCAATCACCAGCTCCTAGTACAGAACTTCTTATATCCCTTGTTGGTGATGACAACACAGAGGAAACTTTTTTCCATTCTATTTGTACTGCTATCTGTCTCGTGCTTAATAGCTCCTAACTCGAAAGGATATCCAACAAAGAAAGCATACAACCTTCTGGCAAACACACAATCTGTTTCCAACTACAACTGGTGTTCATTTGCTCTGTCGTACTTGGCACATCACATCAAAAAAGTAAAGCCAGACTTGCTTCAAAAGAAGGCAGTTATGCCTGGAGGTTGCAAGCTTATATTGGTGGTAAGAAAAACCATTGTAACATTTTTTTCTCAGAGTTTCAAATTTTTCTAATACTTTAATTTTACATCCAATTTATCATATTCCTTTATTTCAAAGTGAATCTTTAAACTAACACATTTTATAATTATGTTACACCCGAAACCCAGATTGCCCACTTTGAATGCTTAATTACTTCTGAATTCAAGATACCATTGAACATCAAGCCAAGGCTCCCTTTGTGGTCAACAAGTTTGTTAAAATCTTTTATTGCTCTCGACTCTATGCACGGCAAAAAAGATGAGTTTGGCAGACTACCTGTAAGTCAAGACATGAACCTCTGTGTACTCTAGTCATCTACACACTATTTGCATTTTATCTAGGAACTACCACCTACTTATCATTTTTTCCTGCAACCAGATGAAACACATCTCTTCAACCCCTTTCAATGATTCAATGAATGATTTGGCTGTTGAACTACCGGAAGTTATCTTACAGTATATTGACAACAAATTCCCTTCATTTCAGGATAATCTGGTCAGTACAATTTTCTCTAATAACCTCTTCTTGGCATGCTTGATTCCAATGTCTTTATTCTTTTTTTTGGCATTCATATTCGCCTCAAGTAGCACCATTTCTGTCCATGCTTTTTTGCATTTAATTTTGAAAGATTTAACAGTTCTCATACTTTTGGCCAAAACATGCAGGAGAAATCTCTTCTACAAGCATCCAGCCAAAGATTCTGGGAAACACTTGTAACAAACTGCATCCCAACACTAAGAACATACATCGACGATGTCAACTGTTCATTCTCCAAAAAAAGTGCTACTACCAGATATTCAATTAAACAAGAAACAAAAAGTTTGCTAGCAACTAGTTCCCCAGTGACTTCTGGCATAGCAGAATTATCTGTCCCCAAGTCTGTAGGTGATCTTGACCAAGCTATAAACTCTTTATTAAACTCAAATGAATTCTTACATTTGAAAAACGATTCAAATGTTAGTCCACCAAGTCTGAAAGACCACTCGAAAGCAGTGTTCGAATTATTGGTGCAAGATTGCACTGATCCTGAAGGAATGATTGAGTCAGCAAACTGTGGTGTTCTATTCCCAAAGAGCATGCCAACCTTTGAAGAACTTTTCAAGATAGAGAAGATGCCCACAGATATAACTATTGAACACCTTAATCCCTTGGAAGGTTCTTATTTCTTGTTGGGGAACATAGTAATTTCAAAAAAAATCCTACGCACACGCAAGATCATGGTGATGCATAGCAACGAGAGGGGAGAGTGTTGTCTACGTACCCTCGTAGACCGTAAGCGGAAGCGTTATGACAACGTGGTTGATGTAGTCTTACATCTTCACGATCGACCGATCCTAGCACCGAAGGTACGGCACCTCCGCGATCTGCACACGTTCGGCTCGGTGACGTCCCACGAACTCACGATCTAGCAGAGTGTCGGGGAAGAGCTTCGTCAGCACGATGACGTGATGACGGTGATGATGAAGCTACCGGCGCAGGGCTTCGCCGAAGCACTGCGACGATATGACCAAGGTGGATTATGGTGGAGGGGGCACCGCACACGGCTAAGAACAATGTCTGTTGTGCTTCTAGGGTGCTCCCCTACCCCCGTATATAAAGGAGCAAGGGGGAGGCCGGCCGGCCTTGGGGCGCGTCAAGGAGGGGGAGGAGTCCTCCTAGTAGGAGTAGGATTCCCCCTTTCCTAGTCCAACTAGGAGGAGGAAGGGGGAAGGAAAGAGAGGGAGAGAGAGAGGGAAAGAGGGGCCGCGCCCCCTCCCCTAGTCCAATTCGGACTCCCCTTGGGAGGGGGCGCGCCACCTCCTGGGCTGCTGCCCTCTCTCTCCCCTAAGGCCCACTAAGTGTTGGGGAACGTAGTAATTTCAAAAAAAATCCTACGCACACGCAAGATCATGGTGATGCATACCAACGAGAGGGGAGAGTGTGTCCACGTACCCTCGTAGACCGAAAGCGGAAGCGTTAGCACAACGCGGTTGATGTAGTCGTACGTCTTCACGATCCGACCGATCCAAGTACCGAATGCACGGCACCTCCGAGTTCAGCACACGTTCAGCTCGATGACGTCCCTCGAACTCCGATCCAGCCAAGCTTTGAGGGAGAGTTCCGTCAGCACGACGGTGTGGTGATGATGATGATGTTGCTATCGACGCAGGGCTTCGCCTAAGCACCGCTACGATATTATCGAGGTGGATTATGGTGGAGGGGGGCACCGCACACGGCTAAGAGATCCAAGAGATCAATTGTTGTGTCTATGGGGTGCCCCCCTCCTCCGTGTATAAAGGAGGGGAGGAGAGGGCCGGCCAAGGGGAGGAGGCACGCCCAAGGGGGGAGTCCTACTCCCACCGGGAGTAGGACTCCTCCTTTTCCTATTTGGAGAGGGAGAGGGAAGGAAGAGGAAGGAGGGAGGAAGGAAAGGGGGGCCGGCCCCCCTCCCAATTCGGATTGGGCTTGGGGGGGCGCGCCCCCTCCCTTGCTCCTTTCCCCTCCTTTCCACTAAAGCCCATTAAGGCCCATATACCTCCCGGGGGGTTCCGATAAACTCCCGGTGCTCCGGTATTATCCCGATCTCACCCGGAACCATTCCGGTGTCCAGGGGGGGGGGGGGGGGGGGGGGGGGGGGGGGGGGGGGGGGGGGGGGGGGGGGGGGGGGGGGGGGGGGGGGGGGGGGGGGGGGGGGGGGGGGGGGGGGTTCGAGACTCCTCGTCATGTCCATGATCACATCCTAGACTCCAAACTACCTTCGGTACATCAAAACACATAAACTCATAATATAATCATCATCGAACTTTAAGCGTGCGGACCCTACGGGTTGGAGAACTATGTAGACATGACCGACACATGTCTCCGGTCAATAACCAATAGCAGAACCTGGATGCTCATATTGGCTCCTACATATTCTACGAAGATCTTTATCGGTCAAACCGCATAACAACATACGTTGTTCCCTTTGTCATCGGCATGTTACTTTCCCAAGATTCGACCGTCGGTATCTCAATACCTAGTTCAATCTCGTTACGGGCAAGTCTCTTTACTCGTTCCGTAATACATCATCCCGCAACTAACTCATTAGTTGCAATGCTTGCAAGGCTTAAGTGATGTGTATTACCGAGTGGGCCCAGAGATACCTCTCTAACAATCGGAGTGACAAATCCAAATCTCGAAATACGCCAACCCAACAAGTACCTTTGGAGACACTTGTAGAGCACCTTTATAATCACCCAGTTACATTATGATGTTTGGTAGCACACAAAGTGTTCCTCCAGTAAACGGGAGTTGCATAATCTCATAGTCACAGGAACATGTATAAGTCATGAAGAAAGCAATTGCAACAAACTAAACGATCAAGTGCTAAGCTAACGGAATGGGTCAAGTCAATCACATCATTCTCCTAATGATGTGATCCCATTAATCAAATGACAACTCATGTCTATGGCTAGGAAACATAATCATCTTTGATTAACGAGCTAGTCTAGTAGAGGCATACTAGTGGCACTTTGTTTGTCTATGTATTCACACATGTATCATGTTTCTGGTTAATACAATTCTAGCATGAATAATAAAGATTTATCATGATATAAGGAAATAAATAATAACTTTATTATTACCTCTAGGGCATATTTCCTTCAGATATCATCCAAAATAGAGAAGCAACTGGCCGGATTGCCAAATGGGCTATTGAGCTTGGACCTCACGTGTTATAATATATGCCTCACACAACAATCAAATCCCAAGCACTTGTGGACTTCATCAATGATTGGACAGAGTTGCAGGCACCGGAGGAAAAGCCAGATAACACTTATTGGACTATTCAGTTTGATGGATCCAGACAATTGGAAGGCTCGGGGGTTGGAGTCATACTAACTTCCCCATGAGGTGATAAGTTTTGTTATGTTCTTCATTTAATGTTCCCTTGCACTAACAATGCAGCTAATTATGAGGCCTTGCTCCATGGTCTTCGGACGACTGAATTTAAGTCGGGTTAAATGCTTTGGTGACTCGGACCTGGTGGCTCAACAGGTGTTTGGCACTTGGGATTCCAAGGATCCACTCATGGCAGCGTATCGACGAGAGGTGGACATAGTGGCTGGTCATTTCAAGGGTTATCAGGTCGACCATATGGACCGGCGAAAAAATGAGGCGGCGGACACTTTAAGTCGCTTAGGCTCTCAACGTAAACCGGTGCCACCCAATGTCTTCCTAGATGTGCTACATAATCCGTCTGCCAAGATACCTACAGAGGAGGATTTGGTTGTTCCTGACCCGGAGGCTTAATTGGTGGCGGCTCTTCACGTTATCCCGGATTGGACAGTCCCATACCTGGCGTACATGAAGCGGGGCGAGTTACCTGACGATGAAACTTTGGCCCGATAGATAATCTGGCGATCCAAGTCAATGACCATTATCAATGGGGAGTTGCATCATTGCAGTGTAATGGGGGCGTTTCAGCGTTGTGTGTCTCCTTAAGAGGGATGTGAGATTTTGCATGAGATCCACGAAGGAGATTGTGGTCACCACACTGGTTCAAAATCCTTGGTAGCTAAGGCCTTCCGTCACGGTTTTTATTGGTTGACGGCTCATGCTGATGCTGAGGATTTGGTAAAGAGGTGTGATGGTTTTCAGAAGTTTGCACGCCGCACTCATGTTCCGGCTCAAGAATTAAGGATGATTCCAATCACTTGGCCGTTTGCAGCTTGGGGGCTGGATATGGTTGGGCCCTTTAAGAGGTCCAAGGACAAGAAGACCCACCTGCTGGTGGCAGTTGATAAGTTTACCAAGTGTGTAGAGGTAGAGCCAGTCAGTAAGTGTGATGCGGCCACGGTGGTTCAATTCATCAAAAAGGTGATCTTCCGTTTTGGTTTTCCACACAGCATCATAACTGATCATGGTACTAATCTGTCCAAGGGTGCTATGGAAGAATTTTGTCAACGTGAGCACATCTGGCTTGACGTATCATCAGTGGCTCACCCCAATCTAATGGTCAAGCAGAGAGAGCCAATCAAGAGATTTTGAGAGGCATCAAGCCCCGGCTTATGGTTCCTTTAAAGCGGACGCCGGACTGTCGGGGTGGAGGAGTTACCTTTCGTGTTATGGAGTATCAACACCACACCGGACAGATCTACGGGTTACACACCCTTCTTCATGGTTTACGAAGCAGAGGCGGTTCTCCCTAGTGACATCCATCATGACTCACCCCGTGTGGTGGCTTACATTGAAGTTGTTAATGAGAAAGCACGTCAGGACTCACTGGACCTGTTAGATGAGGAGCGTGATCTTGCAGCATCACGTTCGGCGATTTATCAACAAGATCTGCGATGTTATCACAGCCACCGGGTTAAGACCAGAACTTTTCAAGAAGGCGATCTAGTTCTCCGGCTGGGACCCAACAGCTACATCTTCGCACGCAAGGAAGTGCATCCGGGCAAAAAAAAACGATTTGCCCCCTGACTGCTGGGACCCACCAGCTACATCTTTGCAGGCAAGGAAGTGCCTGACAGTCGGGACCCACCTGGTCGAAGCGTACGTAGTGTTGTCATTCTGGTCGCGAACGTGTACGTACATATATACTGGTGGATGTAGAGGCGCGCACGTGTCGTAGTAGAGGCGCGTACGTGTCGTACTAGAGGTGCGCACGTAGCATGTACACGTACGTACAACGGCCAGGGTGCAAGAAAGAAAATACGGCCACGTATGTGTACAAACGGGCGGGGTCTTGAACGCCTACTCGCGCATACGTACGGCCAGGGCTCGTGTACATGGCTGGGTCTGAACGGAGAAACAGCGTCGTCGTCGTGTTCATGGGGAGGCAACGGAATGCGTCGTGTTCATGGGGAGGCAACGGAATGCGTCGTGTTCATCGGGAGGCAACGGAACGCGTGGGAGCCAACCAGCTGGGTCAGAACGGAATGCATGGTCGTGTTCATCGGGAGGGCTTGGACGGAACAGGCGATGGAAACGAGGCCTGGCGTACCGCACAACGGAGGAAACGGACCTCCTACGTTCGGAACGGGGTCCTGTTGATTGGGAGGGATCTGGCATACCGCAAAACGGAGGAAATGGACCTCCTACAGTCGAAACGGGGGTCCTATTGATCGGGAGGGGTGTGGCGTACCGCAAAACGGAGGAAACGGACCTCCTACGGTCGAAACGGGGGTCCTGTTGATCAGGAGGGGTGTGGCGTACCACAAAACGGACGAAACGGACCTCCTAGGTCGAAACGGGGGTCCTGTTCATCGGGAGGGTGTGGCGTACCACAAAACGGGACTCCACGGGATACTGTTCATCTCCACCGTCGACCTCCTCCAGCCTCCACGGCCTACCGTCGACCTCCTCCAGCCTCCACGGGCTCCTGTTCATCCAGCCTCCACCGCGCGCTACTCCACCGGCTACTGTTCAACCACCCCTCCATCGTCTACTATTCATCCAGCCCTCCACACCACGGGGTCCTGTTCAACCACCCCTCCACGGGCACCCCTCCACCGTCTACTGTTCATCCAGCCCTCCACCACACCACGGGGTCCTGTTCATCCATAGGCAACGCCACCGCTCACTGTTCATCCCAGATGCAGCATCGATCGGCTTCAGTTAGTAGCAGTAGCGAATGAATCACTCGATCGGGTTCAGTTAACAACCATCAATCGATCGCTCGGGTTCAGTAACGCGTAGCCTGCAGTGCACTCGCTCGGTTTCAGTTAGAGCCCAACGCCTCACTCGGGTTCAGTTAGAGCCAACGCCTCGCACACCCGCGCGTATGTGTATGAGAGAAACGCACATCGCTCAGCCCCTGACATCCCACCGTAACCAGGAACTCCCCGAAATTTTCCTCGCCCTCGCTTCTACCATGGTTTTTTCCGTCATGGACGGCCCAAAGAATGTCATGCAGCTGCGTCTCCGGCCTGCCCAGGACGAAAAGCCCATTTTCTATCATGATTTTTTGTCATAGAAGTAGGAGCCCACCACATCTATGATGATACCGGGTTTTGTCACAGTTATCATCATAGAAGTGTCATATGTATGACAGAGAAAAATTTCGTTCGGCCCAAAATGTCACGGATGTGTCTTTTTTGTAGTGGGAGAGGGAAGGATAAAGAGGGAGAAAGGAAAGGGAGGCGCCGCCCCCCTTCCTAGTCCAATTCAGACTTGGGAGGGGAGGGGCGCGCGGCTGCCCCTTGGTCGCCTCTCCTCTTCCACCAATTGGGCCCATGAGGCCCATTAACCTCCGGGGGGGTTCCCCCCCCCCCCCCCCCCCCCCCCCCCTAACCCCCCGGTACTCCGGTATATATCCGATAACCCCCGGAACCATTCCGGTGTCCGAATATAGTCGTCCCCCCCCCCCCCCCCCCCCCCCCCCCCCCCCCCCCCCCCCCCCCCCCCCCCCCCCCCCCCCCCCCCCCCCCCCCCCCCCCCCCCCCCCCCCCCCCCCCCCCCCCCCCCCCCCCCCCCCCCCCCCCCCCCCCCCCCCCCCCCCCCCCCCCCCCCCCCCCCCCCCCCCCCCCCCCCCCCCCCCCCCCCCCCCCCCCCCCCCCCCCCCCCCCCCCCCCCCCCCCCCCCCCCCCCCCCCCCCCCCCCCCCCCCCCCCCCCCCCCCCCCCCCCCCCCCCCCCCCCCCCCCCCCCCCCCCCCCCCCCCCCCCCCCCCCCCCCCCCCCCCCCCCCCCCCCCCCCCCCCCCCCCCCCCCCCCCCCCCCCCCCCCCCCCCCCCCCCCCCCCCCCCCCCCCCCCCCCCCCCCCCCCCCCCCCCCCCCCCCCCCCCCCCCCCCCCCCCCCCCCCCCCCCCCCCCCCCCCCCCCCCCCCCCCCCCCCCCCCCCCCCCCCCCCCCCCCCCCCCCCCCCCCCCCCCCCCCCCCCCCCCCCCCCCCCCCCCCCCCCCCCCCCCCCCCCCCCCCCCCCCCCCCCCCCCCCCCCCCCCCCCCCCCCCCCCCCCCCCCCCCCCCCCCCCCCCCCCCCCCCCCCCCCCCCCCCCCCCCCCCCCCCCCCCCCCCCCCCCCCCCCCCCCCAGTTATGCACTTTGTACTTGGGGGCTAATGCCTATTTGCTCTATCATCAACATATTTTTCACAAGTCTCAAGTACAATGCAAGCATTATCCTTAACACTTGGGGGCTAATGTACATCTGTTCAACCCCCCCCCCCCCCCCCCCCCCCCCCCCCCCCCCCCCCCCCCCCGTTCACCTTGGAAAGATAAACCGGCCCTTGGGGACTACACAGGTGAAAACTACAGGAATACAATAATCACGTCTGGTTTACTTCAAAAATCAGTTGGTATATGGAGGACAGATTTGCAAGAGTCAAAGTATTATAAAGTCCCGGTTTATGATTGCCAGCATAAACCGGCCCTTGGGGGCTACTTGGGTTGATACTTGTACTTTGGATTTAAGAAAGGGAAAGTGATGAAAATACCTCATAGCGTTCCTTCATCAGGTTCACCAAATCGGCTTCATAATCACGGTTTGAGTGCAGACGGTTTAGAAAACCAGAGTGGAGTTCTTGAGCGCTGAGATGGGCGTAGCTGGACAAGTCGGTGCACCATTTGCCTTCTTCCATGGCAGCACGCTCTTCCTTGGCACTCTGTTTGGCCAAGATTATAGGATGGCTAGGAGAGGTGTGACCAATACCAGTAATGATAACCTCGCCTTCTTTGTCTCCAGCAGCCTTTTCTGGGGTTGATGGAGTGTCAGTAGCTCTCACCAATCTAGAAGATCTGTTACCAGTCCGGATTGGATTTGCCGGTTCATCATCAGGCACAGCAACATCAACTTCTGCTTGTTCATCAGTATTGTGATCTTGAGGGGGTGGTTCATCAAAGGTAGCTTCAGGATTTGGACCCTCCGATTCAGCAGTCTGCTCTAATTCAATAACCACCTGGTCTTCGGGCGGATTATTCACCCGAGCCTTTTTGCTGGGTCTAGCTTTGGCTCTAAACAGGACAAGATGCAAAGGTTAGCACAACATATAAAGTATGAAACATCAAAATAAAGGGTGAAGTACTTACCCAGCTACGGTTTTGAGAGGAGGGAGTTGTGTTGCAATTGACTCGCCAGAAGAGGAGGGAGGTGTCACCTGATAATTCGAATCGGACGGATTAAGAGGTTGTTGGAAATAGCCTGCCTTGGGATAAGAAGTGTCAGAAGTGGGTGAGACCTCAGATCGGCGCTTTCGAACCGGGGTGTCTGGTAAACCGGTTGAAGTGACGTTTTGGCCGCTGTGATGGGTTGTGCGGCGAGCCTCATGCTACTGCTTCTTCAAAATAAATGTTGGATCCAAGTGAGCAAGAGGATAAGAAAAGCTTACTTTCCGGACCGCTTGACGGATTTTTTGTGTTGGCGGGGAGTCTGAACCGGACGAAAGGATAATTACCTCTGCATCGTCGGCTTGGCTGCCTTCAACGTCCTCCTGATAAGTATCATTGTCAATGAGATGCATGAAAAGTGAACCAAGTGAATCAAGTTCTACCTCAACTTCCGGTTCATCCGGATCGTCATCCAGTTCCATACTGATGCGTTCAGGTGCCTTCCGCTTTGTGGTCTTCTTGAAGGCTTTGGTTTTAGGCAGGGAAGGTTTTGCCGCTTTCTCTTGAGGTTTCTTCTTCCAGAACGGATCATCACCTTGTTTAAAAACAAGCAGAAGAGTATTCAAAGATTGGACAGTATAAAGATATCAGGTGTAAAGCGGAAGAACAATACTTACAGCAGACGGTTTGTTTTGCGTGTAAAAAGGTTCTAAACCGGTTTGGCGATAGACAGCTTCCGATTCGTTCAATATATTCTTGACAGCCTCAGTGACTTCTTCATCTGTTAGTTGAATATTGATATGATGTTGGGAGTCTTCTGCTTCCCCAGTGTACTCACACATTAAGCGGGAGCGGCGACTGAGCGGCAAGATACTCCAGGGTATCCAGCAACGGACAAAGTCTACACCTGTTAAACCGTTGGCCAAGAAGGCTCTCAGCTTGGCGAGTTGAGGTGCATACAGGGCCCGTTCCTGGGCACTTAGACGTTGTGGAAGTGGATGAGTATTGGCAAGCCGGTGGGCACGGTAACCCGGCAGAGGATTCTCATCTTCAGGGGAGGTGTCATTATAGTAGAACCAAGTTTGATTCCACTCTTTGGGGTGACTGTGCAGCTTGCCGTGAGGAAATTCAACCTCTTTTCTTTTCTGAATGGAGACGCCACCAAGTTCAGTATTGGGTCCGTCTACAAATTCAGTGCGCCGGTTCAAAAGAAAGAAGTCCCGGAACAGCTCAACAGTTGGCTCTTCTTGTACGTACACTTCACAGAAAACTTGAAAGTTGCATATATTGGATACCGAGTTGGGTCCAATATCTTGAGGGTGGAGTTGAAAGCTGGCAAGTACATCCCGGAAAAACTTTGATCCGTGCGGTTTGAAACCACGGCCCATGTGATCAACAAACACCACTACCTCACCCTGCTTAGGGGTGGGAGGATTTTCCGGTCCAGGAACTCGCCACCGGATCTCATTCTTCTTTGGTAAGGTTCCGATCTTGACCATTCCATTCAGTTGCTCCTGGTAACCCGGGAGGGAGCCCAGTTACAGGAACAAAACTGCTTGGCCATCGCAAGTGAAAAAGCTGGAAGGAAATGATGGTTTACAATTCATTTATAGTGATGCATAAGGTACAACAGGTTAAAGGAATCCAAGTATGTGAAATTGGTAAAACCGGAGGCTGATACAATCATGAATGACAAAGCGATAAGCAGAAACAGAGGTATACACATACTATTAAACCGGAGTATGACAACGGAGATAAAGGGATTGCTGGTTTACAAGGGGACTAATGGTATATAATAGATTACTCTATACAAGAGTAAACTGTCTATGTTATATAGAAGGTACAGATCTAAAAATGGCTAAGTGAGGAAAAACAGATTTCGCAAAGATCACATTCGCGTTTCGGATCTACCACAGGTCAGCAAAGCAAAAAGATTCAGACCTAAAAAGGTTGGTCCCGAAGTGATTCGCAAAAAGGTCCAGATCACAATGCGGCATAAAATAGAATGCCTTTGATGGCGCTCCCACCACCCACCACGGCTCTGACCTCACCTCCGGCGATCTCCATCATCCTCCACTAATCTGTGGATCCCTTCCGATCATCCTCTCCGGCGTCTCTTCTGGATCAAGGCAATACCCATCTCCTATGGGTTCGTCTGGTGGATCTACCCATGGCTTGGATTTATCCAAGGGTATGACTTTTTCTGATGAGGTTTTCAGATCCACTGGTCAAACGATCCATCCAATGGGACGAAGGAGGGCTTTCACATTAATTGTGTCCTTTAGCCGTCACGCGTTCCGATTGTCGGAGGAGTCTGTGGCGGCAGCTTTGGAGGCTGCAATTGGTGGATCGGCTATTGATCTACGGGTTCTTCACGTCAAAGACAAGGTTTTCTCTTTCCAAGTCTCATGCAAGCAAGTTGGTTTTATTATTGTGGATCTGCGTTCTTTTGCTTGCGATCTGTTCAAATGTTATTTCAATCTTTGGGGCAATGGAGGACCTAATTGGGTTCGGGAACTTACCCCCCCCCCCCCCCCCCCCCCCCCCCCCCCCCCCCCCCCCCCCCCCCCCCCCCCCCCCCCCCCCCCCCCCCCCCCCCCCCCCCCCCCCCCCCCCCCCCCCCCCCCCCCCCCCCCCCCCCCCCCCCCCCCCCCCCCCCCCCCCCCCCCCCCCCCCCCCCCCCCCCCCCCCCCCCCCCCCCCCCCCCCCCCCCCCCCCCCCCCCCCCCCCCCCCCCCCCCCCCCCCCCCCCCCCCCCCCCCCCCCCCCCCCCCCCCCCCCCCCCCCCCCCCCCCCCCCCCCCCCCCCCCCCCCCCCCCCCCCCCCCCCCCCCCCCCCCCCCCCCCCCCCCCCCCCCCCCCCCCCCCCCCCCCCCCCCCCCCCCCCCCCCCCCCCCCCCCCCCCCCCCCCCCCCCCCCCCCCCCCCCCCCCCCCCCCCCCCCCCCCCCCCCCCCCCCCCCCCCCCCCCCCCCCCCCCCCCCCCCCCCCCCCCCCCCCCCCCCCCCCCCCCCCCCCCCCCCCCCCCCCCCCCCCCCCCCCCCCCCCCCCCCCCCCCCCCCCCCCCCCCCCCCCCCCCCCCCCCCCCCCCCCCCCCCCCCCCCCCCCCCCCCCCCCCCCCCCCCCCCCCCCCCCCCCCCCCCCCCCCCCCCCCCCCCCCCCCCCCCCCCCCCCCCCCCCCCCCCCCCCCCCCCCCCCCCCCCCCCCCCCCCCCCCCCCCCCCCCCCCCCCCCCCCCCCCCCCCCCCCCCCCCCCCCCCCCCCCCCCCCCCCCCCCCCCCCCCCCCCCCCCCCCCCCCCCCCCCCCCCCCCCCCCCCCCCCCCCCCCCCCCCCCCCCCCCCCCCCAATCGCAAAAAGATGTTCAAATCAAATCAACAGAAAAAATCCAAGGCTTTCATGGGCCGCCAAGCCAAAATATCTTCTTCAATGAAACTAGCATTAGCCACTGGAAGGTACGCGCTTTCCGTGAGCCGGCACTCACATTACCCAATCGACATTTTAACCCAGATAAGTTCAGTTCTTATTTAAAGATAGACTTAACAGGAGTACGCGGGGTCAGAGTAGCATCGTGCATCACAGGCCGATTTATCCAAGTTTCAAGGAACGCGGCTTTATATGCCTGAGCTTCTCCTTGCTATCCGTAAGCCGTGCCCTCACATGACAGACCGGCATTTTTAACCTTAACAAGTTCAGGGTCTTGTTGAGAAGATTGACTGTTAAGAGTTCACTGGGTCAATCATGATTACCTGATGGAGAAGCCTCTGGCATACAGGCAGGATAACCCGGGGTTTTAGGTGAATACACCTGGCTTCGAAGCCTGGCTTTTAAGCCTATCACAAGGGTTATAGCAACTCTTGTTCTTTAGAACAAAAAAGAGCCCCCAAGTAATTTTTTCTGAGCTATGCTCAATGGGTACCTATGTTTGAGTGGTGCTTTTGCAACAGACTCTCTTTGGTCCCTTTAACCTGGGTCACAAGCTCCCAAGTTTTTTGTGTGGCCCATAAGCCGGATCAAAGGGTAATCATAACTTTGCTCTATAAAGCAGAAGCCCCCAAGTAACCGAACACTTATTAAGAAAAAATGACAGAGGCCCCGCTTTAGCAGGGATGCCAGTTTATTATATTGACCATAATATATACACTGTCAAAATATGTACATAAGAAGAGCCTGTGGCTCAAGTGTAATAAGGCCGAAGATGAGCAATATTCCACGGCCGGTGGGTCTCCTCCTCCGATTTACGTGAGTCTTTGTGCTCTTGAACATCGATAAGGTAGTATGACCCGTTGTTCAGATTGTTGCTGACCACAAAGGGTCCTTCCCAAGGTGGGGATAACTTGTGCATATCAGTCTGATCCTGGATGAGCCGGAGCACTAGATCGCCTTCTTGGAAAGTTCTTGTTCTAACCCGGCGGCTGTGGTAACGGCACAGATCTTGCTGGTAAATCATTGAACGAGCTACTGTGATATCACACTCCTCATCTAACAGGTCCAGTGTGTCCTGACGTGCCTTTTCATTATCAGCTTCAACATAGGCCGCCACACAAGGTGAGTCGTGATGGATGTCACTAGGAAGAACCGCCTCCGCTCCGTAGACCATGAAAAAAGGTGTATAACCCGTAGATCTGTTGGGGGTGGTGTTGATGCTCCATAACACGGAAGGCAACTCCTCTACCCAACAACCTGGCGTCCTCTGCAGGGGAACCATAAGCCGGGGCTTGATACCTCTCAAGATTTCTTGATTAGCTCTCTCAGCTTGACCATTAGATTGGGGGTGAGCGACTGATGATACATCAAGCTGGATGTGCTCACGTTGACAAAATTCTTTCATAGCACCCTTGGAGAGATTAGTGCCATTATCTGTTATAATGCTGTGTGGAAAGCCAAAACGGAAAATCACCTTCTTCATGAATTGAACCGCCGTGGCTGCATCACACTTACTGACCGGCTCTGCCTCTACCCACTTAGTGAACTTATCAACCGCCACCAAAAGGTGGGTCTTCTTATACTTGGACCTCTTAAAAGGCCCAACCATATCAAGCCCCCAAGTTTCAAATGGCCAAGTGGTTGGTATCATCCTCAGCTCCTGAGCCGGAACATGAGCTCGACGTGAAAATTTCTGACAACCGTCACACTTTTTGACCAAGTCTTCAGCATCAGCATGAGCCATCAGCCAATAGAAACCGTGACGAAAAGCCTTGGCTACTAGAGATTTTGAACCGGCATGATGACCACAATCTCCTTCATGGATCTCACGCAGAATCTCACAGCCTTCTTCAGGAGAAACGCAACGCTGAAACGCCCCTGTGACACTGCAATGATGTAACTCGCCGTTGACAATAGTCATTGACTTGGACCGCCGGTTTATTTGCCTGGCCAAAGTTTCATCCTCAGGTAACTCGCCTCGGGTCATATAAGCCAAATATGGAACCATCCAATCAGGGATCTCATGAAGAGCCGCCACCAACTGAGCTTCCGGGTCAGGAATAGCCAAATCCTCCTCAGAAGGCAACTTGACTGACGGGTTATGCAAGACGTCAAGAAAGACATTAGGCGGCACTGGTTTACATTGAGAACCCAACCGGCTTAAGGCATCAGCCGCTTCATTCTTTCGCCGATCAACATGCTCAACTTGATAACCCTTAAAATGACTAGCAATAACGTCCACCTCTCACCGATAAGCCGCCATAAGCGGATCCTTGGAATCCCAAGTGCCAGAGACTTGTTGAGCCACCAAATCTGAGTCGCCAAAGCACCGTACCCGGCTTAAGTTCATCTCTTTAGCCATCCGAAGACCATGGAGTAAGGCCTCATATTCAGCTGCATTGTTAGTGCAAGGGAACATTAAACGGAGAACATAACAAAATTTATCACCTCGAGGGGAAGTAAGCACAACTCCAGCCCCCGAGCCCTCCAATTGCCTGGACCCATCAAAGTGAATAGTCCAATATGTGTTATCCGGCTTTTCCTCCGGTGCATGCAACTCTGTCCAGTCATTGATGAAATCCACAAGTGCCTGGGACTTGATAGCCGTACGAGGCATATACTTTAACCCGTGAGGTCCAAGCTCAATGGCCCACTTAGCAACCCGGCCAGTTGCCTCCCTGTTTTGGATTATATCTCCCAAAGGAGCAGAACTGACCACAGTGATGGGATGACCCTGAAAATATTGCTTAAGATTCCGGCTTGCCATGAAAACTCCATACACCAGCTTCTGCCAATGGGGGTATCTCTGCTTGGACTCAATAAGCACCTCGCTGATATAATAAACTGGCCGTTGAACCGGATATTCCTTGCCTACCTCTTTTCGCTCCACCACAATAGCCACGCTGACAGCCCAGGCATTAGCAGCCACATATAACAGCAATGGCTCCTTATCAACAGGGGCAGCAAGAACAGGTGGCTCGGCTAACTGCTTCTTCAAGTCCTCAAATGCTGCATTAGCAGCATCACTCCAGACAAAATTATCTGTCTTTTTCATCATCTGGTACAGAGGGATAGCTTTGTCTCCCAACCTGCTTATGAACCGGCTTAGCGCCGCAATACGACCCGCCAGACGTTGAACATCATTGATACACGCCGGTTTAGCCAGAGAAGTAATGGCCTTGATCTTCTCTGGCTTAGCTTCAATGCCCCTGTTAGACACCAGAAAGCCCAAGAGCTTGCCTGCCGGTACACCAAAGACACACTTGGCCGGGTTAAGCATCATCTTATAAACCCGGTGATTATCAAAGGTTTCTTTCAAATCGTCTATCAACGTCTCCTTCTTCCTAGACTTCACCACAATATCATCCACATAAGCATGAACATTGCACCCAATCTGATTATGAAGACAATTCTGCACACATCGCTGATAAGTCGCTTGGGCACTCTTGAGCCCAAAAGGCATAGACACATAGCAGAAGGCTCCAAAGGGAGTTATAAAAGCTGTCTTCTCCTGGTCCTTAACTGCCATCTTGATCTGATGATAACCATAATAAGCATCCAAAAAACTCAATCGCTCACAACCCGCCGTAGCATCAATAATCTGATCAATACGAGGGAGAGTAGAAGGATCAGCTGGACAAGCCTTGTTTAAATTCATGTAGTCCACACACATGCGCCAAGTGCCATTCTTCTTAAGTACCAGCACCGGGTTAGCCAACCACTTAGGATGAAACACCTCAACGATAAAACCAGCCGCCAAGAGCCGGGCTACCTCCTCACCAATGGCCTTACGCCTTTCTTCATTGAAGCGACGAAGGAATTGCTTGACCGGTTTAAACTTAGGATCAATATTGAGAGTGTGCTCAGCGAGTTCCCTCGGTACACCTGGCATGTCAGAAGGTTTCCATGCAAAGATGTCCCGGTTCTCACGGATGAACTCGATGAGCGCGTTTTCCTATTTCGGATCCAGATTAGCGCTGATGCTGAACAGCTTGGATGAATCGCCAGGAACAAAATCAACTAGCTTAGTCTCATCAGCCTATTTAAACTTCAAGGCCGGATCATGCTCCGTAGTGGGCTTTTTCAAAGAAGTCATATCCGCCGGATCAACATTGTCCTTATAAAACTTTAACTCCTCTGTTGCACAAACCGACTCAGCATAAGTTGCATCGCCCTCTTCACACTCCAAAGCTATCTTCGGCTCCCATGTACTGTAATGGTCCCCTTGTGACCCGGCATCTTGAGTTGTAGATAAACATAACAGGGTCTGGCCATGAACTTAGCATAAGCCGGCCGTCCGAACAGAGCATGATAAGGGCTCTTGATTTTCACCACTTCAAAGGTCAAGGTCTCTGATCTAGAGTCACGATCATCTCCAAAAGAAACTTCCAGAGCTATCTTACCAACTGGGTACGCCGACTTACCAGGCACCACGCCATGGAAAACAGTGTTCGACGGTTTAAGATTTTTATCTGTCAACCCCATGCGGCGGAAAGTCTCATAATACAGAATGTTGATGCTGCTCCCTCTGTCCATGTGTACCTTGGAGAACTTATACCCCCCAACCTGAGGTGCCACCACCAACGCCAGATGACCCGGATTATCAACCCGGGGTGGGTGATCTTCCCGACTCCAGACGATGGGCTGCTCAGACCAGCGTAAATAATGGGGAACCACCGGTTCAATGGAGTTCACTGCCCTCTTATGAAGCTTCTGGTCACGCTTGCATAAGCTAGTGGTAAAGACATGATACTGTCCACTATTGAACTATTTCAGGTTGCTCTGGTAACCCGACTGTTGCTGCTGTTGAATCCCCTGATTATTATGCTGATTGTAACCACCCTGGTTGCCATGACCGCCTTGACTTCCTTGGAAACCTAAGCTTGAGCTGCCTCCACCATAACCCGGCCCATGGAAACCGGATCCTGAACAGCCACCCGGTCCATGACCATCTTGGTAAAAATTCAAATTTTTGAACTCCTTCATAATGAAGCAATCCTTCCAGAGGTGCGCAGACGGCCTTTCTCGCGTCTCGTGTCTTGGGCAGGGCTGATTTAACAGCTGCTCAAGATTGATGCCTGATCCTCCATTCTGCGGGGGCGGTTTACCCTTACGACGTGGACCGTTATTCTGCGCATTGGTGTTAGCCACAAAGTCAAAACTATTATTAGCCTTGCGCTTACCGTTGCCTCCCTGGTTTGCCGGGTTATGCTGTTGCCCCTTGGTGTTGCTGCTCTTCTTTCCCTTTCCCGGCTTTTCGTCATCAGACTCGGGGTCCTTGGTACCATCAGAGTCAGCATACTTAACCAGAGCCACCATGAGTGTTCCCATGTCATTGCAGTGGCCTTTAAGCCGTCCCGACTTCTGCTTTAGGGGTATGAACCGGCAATTGTTCTCCAGCATCAACACTACTGAGTCGGCATTGATGCAATCCGACGAGTGCAGGATTGTTGAAACCCGGCGCACCCAATGGGTTGTTGACTCGCCTTCCTCCTGGACACAGGAGGCTAAATCCACAATTGACATAGGCTGCTTGCATGTATCCTTGAAATTCTGGATAAATCGGGCTTTTAGCTCGGCCCATGACCCAATGGAGTTGGCAGGAAGCCCCTTTAACCAAGTACGGGCCGTCCCTTCCAACATCAGGGGGAAATATTTAGCACATGCCGCATCACTGACATCTAGCAACTCCATGGCCATCTCATTACTCTCGATCCATGCTTCGGGAGGTAAATCGGCCGTATAGTTAGGCACCTTACGGGGACCCTTGAAATCCTTTGGCAGGTGCTCATTATGTAGAACCGGCACTAAAAACGGCATGCCCAAATTCCTGAAGGTTACACCTGGCTCCACCGAAGTTGTCGGACGAACCGGAGAAGGTTGACGGGCCGCATACTGCGCCTCTAATTCGGCCTCTCGATGGGCTCTACCTTGATCCACCACATTCTGAGCATTGGCACCACCGCCCGCCGGGTTATGCCCACGCGGCGGGTTATGGTTCCGTGCACTGCTTGACACAGCCCGTTCATCCATATGCCTGCTGTAACTCCGGCTTGGGCGAGGGGTGGAATGAATCCTGTCACGACTGTAAGAATAAGCCTACTGCTGAACCAAAGCGGTCTGAAGGAGATCTCTAGCCCTCCGTGTTTCAACCGCTGTAGGAGATTCGCCTTCAACCGGGAGAGCCGCCAATCGTGACGCTGCGGCGATCATGTTATCCAAAGGGTTAGAGTAATGACCCGGTGGCATCGGCACATGCTGCGGTGGGTTATTGCTCTGACGAGG
This sequence comes from Thinopyrum obtusiflorum, assembly GCA_036873465.1. Classification (NCBI taxonomy): domain Eukaryota; kingdom Viridiplantae; phylum Streptophyta; class Magnoliopsida; order Poales; family Poaceae; genus Thinopyrum; species Thinopyrum obtusiflorum. The sequence goes on from JAAAWM010011894.1 coordinate 64,069, forward strand.
CGGGTCCATCGTACGTGGCTAAACCGGTGTACCTGTCCCAGGTGTCTCGACTTGGTTTACCACTGCCGGGTTACTCGTTCCCGCCCCTGGCGTGTTAAAGAGGTTTCTTGCCTCGTAAACCGGGGGCAGATGACTCCGATGCCTCCTTCTCATGACATCGTTTGAAGCGTTTTGATCTAGCATGAGCCGGTAAGACTCCGACTGAACCCGCTGCGCCTGAGCATCCAAAGCGGCCCGCTCTTCGGCCATCCTAGTATTTTCTACGTCCAGTTCCTCCTTGGCCTGTGCTATCTCATCACGCAATTTTGCAACCGCCGCATTATGCTGATCCTGTTCCGCCGGGTTAACCACCGTTGTTAGCAACGCTATCAGTTTATCCAACAAATCAGTTAAGACCTGAGCCGGCGGGCGCACAGGGCCTCCTGCCCCGGCTGTCGACACCACTGCTGACCCAGAAATCAATGCCGCCGCAGTCGAAGAGTGCTGCACTGGCTGTGTACCGGCCATGAAGATTGCAACCCGGTTTGGCAGTTCATGGGGGTCCGAAATATTGTCGCCATCGGAACAGCCCCCAAGCCGACCATCTTGCAGTTGGTACAGTGACTCGGTTTCTCCAGTGAATGACTCGCCATCTGAATAGACAACCGTCTTACCGTTAGATACCGATTCAGATTCCGCACCGTTGATGAATCCCACGAAGGCACGCTTCATTGCGGGCCGAACTCGGGCGGGTCTTGCACGCTGAGCCGTCTCGATGATGTCGGTGCAGATGTCTGGCTCAGGGCCCGGTTCGCCGATCTTGCCAATGAAGACGTGAATTCCATCGAAGGGGACCCGGTACCCGTACTCAATTGAGCCGGCCTTGGGGGCCCAGCCTGCGTCGTCGATGTAGAGCTTGCCGCGACGACTCTTGGTCATCCAGCCCATGGCGTATCCCTTGAGCCCTTCGAAGTTGCCCTCTAAGAACTTGAAACCATCGTGCGATAGCCCCACGGTGGGCGCCAACTGTCGTGGAATTGTCACGGCAGATGTCCTAGTGTGAGGACTTAGTCGTGGAGCCATCGCAATGAAGTTAGCTTAAAGGGGTTAAACAGGACAAAGGACAAGAGGAGTTTATACTGGTTCGGCCCCTTGCGGTGAAGGTAAAGGCCTAATCCAGTTTGAGGTGGTATTGCTAGGGTTTCAATGACCAGGGAGCGAATACGCTAAACCTGGCTCTCGATCTGTTGTTTCTTATCCCTCAACCACCGCCGGGTCGTCCCTTTATATACACAGGTCGACACCCGGTCGGCTTACAGAGTCCCGGCCGGCTCATAAACGTGTCCGGCTCGGTACCTACTATTTCCTATCTTACAATACAAGTTACATGCCTATGGCGGTTTATGTCTATGGGCCCTAACCCACCTCTGGGCCTTGGGCTTCCATAAAGCGCCATCTTCCATGTCCTCATGGGCTTCAATATGGGTAAATTACTATGAGTATAACCCGGCCCCTCCTGGGCGGTTTATACTCAATAGTTATTTCCCCAACACATGTGCCACCTCTAAAAATAACTTCTAAATAAATATCCATTTTGTGTGCCTGGATCATTCATGGAACGACAGGAGGTGGTCGGTATCTTCCATGCTAAGCGGGTTATTCTCAGGTCGAGTGTTTATTCACTCGCCATCGCACGAGAAAAGGGCGGTAATAGGGATGCCCAGTCCCAAACCGCAAACTGAAAAAGAGTTAATCTCTCAAATAATCAAACAAAAACTACCAATGGAGTCAAAACCTTTACTTTTATCGCTTGGGAACCGCCACTAGCGTGCTTAGCATGGAAGATATTGATAACTGATGGTCGTGAAGTAAATGAGAAGGGTGCATGTCCCAAAATATCATTTATCTCTATTTAAAAACTTGAGCTCTGGCACCTCTACAAATCACTGCTTCCCTCTGCGAAAGGACTATCTATTTACTTTTATGTTGTGTCATCAGCTTCTAAAACAAGCGCTAGAACCTGAGAGCACGGCTGTCATGACTTATGCATTGTGTGTAGCTAATGTTGGGTGCATCATGACTGGATCTTTTCTACCATGAATTACAATGTTTAGTCGCTGCTTGAACTTTGGAGGTGCTCTGCATTTATGTTTTGCGGTCTCAGAAAGGGCAAGCGAGATACCACTATTGTCATATTATTCATGGTTGTTTTGACAACATGTTGCCGTTTGAGATACCTTATTATTGCTCGCTAGCTGATTATGTCATTGATATGAGTCATTATAATCTTTAAGAGTTATTGTCGGCATGGTTAGTTATAATGATGGCTGAAAACCTGGGTGCTCTTTAAGCTTATTTATGCAAACAAGAGCAAAAGAGTTCGTAAAAGTTTTTCTTTTTCACTTTCAGTTTATCAACTGAATTGCTTGAGGACAAGCAAAGGTTTAAGGTTGGGGGAGTTGATACGTCTCCAACGTATCTACTTTTCCTAACGCTTTTCCTCTTGTTTTGGACTCTAATTTGCATGATTTGAATGAAACTAACCCTAGACTGACGCTGTTTTCAGCAAAACTACAATGGTGTTGTTTTTGTGCAGAAATAAAAGTTCTCGGAATGGAACGAAACTTTGCGAGGAATTTTTATATAATAAATAAGAATTTCTGGAGCCAAGACCTGCCGGAGAGGGGCACCTGGGTGGGCACAACCCACCAGGGCGTGCCCCCTCTCCTAGCGCGCCCAGGTGGGTTGTCCCCACCTAGTGGCCCCACAGACCCTGGTACCGATGCTATTAAATACTATTTTTCTAGAAAAAATCGAGGAGAAAGAATTATCACGATCCACGAGACGGAGCCGCCGTCACCTCCTGTTCTTCATCGGGAGGCCAGATCTGGAGTCCGTTTGGGGCTCCGAAGAGGGGGATCTTCGTTCTTCGTCATCACCAACCCTTCTCCATAGCCAATTCCATGATGCTCCCCACCGGGAGTGAGTAATTCCTTCGTAGGCTCGCTGGTCGGTGAGGAGTTGGATGATATTCATCATGTAATCGAGTTATTTTTGTTAGGGCTTGTTCCCTAGTATCCACTATCTTCTTAGATTGATGTTGCTATGACTTTGCTATGCTTCATGCTTGTCACTTTGGGCCCGGGTGCCATGAATTCAGATCTGAACCGTTTATGTTATCACAATTATATCCATGTTCTAGATCCGATCTTGCAAGTTATAGTCACCTACTACGTGTTATGATCCGGCAACCCCAGAGTGACAATAACCGGGACCACTCCCGGTGATGATTGTAGTTTGAGGAGTTCATGTATTCACTATGTGTTAATGCTTTGTTCCGGTTCTCTATTAAAAGGAGGCCTTAATATCCCTTTATTTCCAATATGGATCCCGCTGCCACGGGAGGGTAGGACAAAAGATGTCATGCAAGTTCTTTCCATAAGCACGTATGACTATTTACGAAATACATGCCTACATTTTATTGACGAACTAGAGCTAGTGTCGCATCGCCCTAGGTTATAACTGTCTCATGATGAATATCATCCAACAAGTCACCGATCCAATGCCTATGAATTTATCTTATATTGTTTTTGCTAAGTTACTACTGCTATCATCACTGTTACACTTGCTACAGAATTACTGCTATCACTGTTACCGTTACCGTTACTGCTACTACTATTATCAAAACTATCATATTACTTTGCTACTGATTACTTGCTGCAGATAATTAATCTCTAGGTGTGGTTGAATTGACAACTCAGCTGCTAATACCTTCAAATATTCTTTGGCCCCCCTTATGTCGAATCTATAAATTTAGGTTGAATACTCTACCCTCGAAAACTGTTGCGATCCCCTATACTTGTGGGTTATCACCATGCAACGGATGCACTAGAGCTATAAGTTTATGAAAGCTCAAAAAAGAAAACTAAGTGGGTGTGCATCCAACTTGCTTGCTCATGAAGACCTAGGGCATTTTGAGGAAGCCCATCATTGGAATATACAAGCCAAGTTCTATAATGAAAATTTCCCACTAGTATATGAAAGTGACAATATAGGAGACTCTCTATCATGAAGATCATGGTGCTACTTTGAAGCACAAGTGTGGCAAAAAGGATAGTAACATTGTCCCTTCTCTCTTTTTCTCTCATTTTTCTTTTCTTTTTTTCTTTTTTTCTCACTTTTTTAGGCCTTCTCCTTTTTTATTTGGCCTTTCTCTCTCTTTTTTTATTATTTCCTCACATGGGACAATGCTATAATAATGAGGATAATCACACTTTTATTTACTTACAACTCAAAAATTACAACTCGATACTAGAATAAAATATGACTCTATATGAATGCCTCCGGCGGTGTACCGGGATGTGCAATGAATCAAGAGCGACATGTATAAAAAATGGTGAACGGTGGCTTCGCCACAAATACGATGTCAACTACATGATCATGCAAAGCAATATGACAATGATGATGCGTGTCATAATAAACGGAACGGTGGAAAAGTTGCATGGTAATATATCTCGGAATGGCTATGGAAATGCCATAATAGGTAGGTATGGTGGCTGTTTTGAGGAAGGATATGTGGTGGGTTTATGGTACCGGCGAAAGTTGTGCGGTACAAGAGAGGCTAGCAATGGCGGAGAGGTGAGAGTGCGTATAATCCATGTATTCAACATTAGTCACAAAGAACTCACATACTTATTGCAAAAATCTATTAGTCATTGAAACAAAGTACTACGCGCATGCTCCTAGGGGGATAGATTGGTAGGAAAAGACCATCGCTCGTCCTCGACCGCCACTGTCGGCATTCTGGGAACGGGGGTCCCCAGACTTGCCTGCCTGCGGCCCACGGTGTGGCTATGCTAGCAGGCCTGTACGGCTCATCTTCATCAGCAGGGCATTCAAGACCCTCGCGGGGGGCCAAGCCTCGCGAGGCGGACGACACAAGACCTCCTCGGGAGCGGCCTCACTAGGCTGCCTCGCGAGGAGCGGAGAAATCAAGGCAGGACAAACCTCGCGAGGCTCTCGTGACATGAGCCATGACGATCAAGATCAGGCGGGCGCCAGGCGGGCGCCAGCGCGCGCAGCGTCCTTGTTTCCTCTTTGGAGCTAAGGAGGCAAGCGCAGGCGCGGAGTACCGAGGCATCAAGCAAAGGTTTCCATATCGGTGCAACGAGACCAAGACCAGTAGGACAGCAGGACGGAGGTCACCATGGAGCCCAAGACGGCATCACCACCAGAGCCTCTCGCAGACGAAGACCGCTTTTGTCAGGATAAGCTGTACTAGCTGTCCCCTTTCAAATTGGTTGTTGTTGGCTCCCTTCCCTCTCAATATTTGGGGAGAGGACCAGGGCCTATATAAGTAGAACTAGCCACCACAGTAGGGGGCATCTGATAACCCATTGCGAGGCACCTCACGTACACAAGTTCGCCAAGCACAAGAACACCTCAACCTCGGGAGGCTGTTCTTCCCCTTGTACTGTTCATCATCAGCCCAAGAGGCAATCCACCACCACCACACTGGAGTAGGGTATTACACCACAACGGTGGCCCGAACCAGTATAAATCTTGTGTCTTTGTGTTGTGAGTTCGTCGAGTTCGTCCGCGAGATCTTAGCGAGCTAGGGCGTAGAACGGTAGGGAGGAAATCTCCACGCGCACCCCAGTGTTCGAACCTTGAGGGTTTTGCCGGAACCCGCGATCCGACCTTTGGCGTGCCAGGTAGGGGTGCGCCGAAGCTTCCTTTCCATCGTCTTGCGTCCAGTCGCCTCCATGGCGGACGCTCGCCGTGCTCGTGCTGAGCGCCGGGCTGCCCTAGCCACCCGCGTCGCTCAGACGGCTCCCGTCAGTGGGCCACCTCATCGCTCCCCGTCTCCTGCCGCCACCGGCCCGGCGGGGAACGAGCAGCAAGCATCCTCGCTGCACCCCTCGGTGCGGCGGGACGGCCGCACCGCCACTCCATCGCTGACCCCGGCCGGTTCCTCGTCCCACGATCGTCACGCTCCCATGGACGCACGGGCCGCGGTCCTCATGGCGCACGAGCTCCTGCGCTACCGCCCGGTCGACGACCTCTACGAGGACTGGCTCGACCGCATCGCCGAGCTCGTCCGCGCCACAGGGGGCTCCCCTGCGCCGTCCCTCTCTCCGCCTCACCCTCCGCCGACTACTGGCGACGTAGCTCACGCGGCACCTCCACCACCTCGGCCCTAAGACGGCGCCCTGGCGCCAAGGCGCACGGCCCCACGACGCGACCCGCCACGTCCCGTGCCCGCGCGTGAAGAAAGAAGCTGTCAAGAAGTCCCTCCGCCACAAGAGAACGCTCCGCCGCTCCTCGCACCGCCGCGCCAAGATCGTCCGCCGTGGCAGGACCCCGCGCCGCTTGCTGTGGCAGCATGTGGGCGTCAAGACCAAGCTCCACCTCCAAGACGGGCCCCGGCGACCACGGCCGGCTGCCGCACCTTCACTCCCGAGCTGCGTAGCATCGCCTGGCCGAGCAAGTTCGAGCCGGATCTGCCTCCTCGCTACGACGGCACCCCCGACCCCGCGGAGTTCTTGTATCTCTACGAGCTGAGCATCGAGGTGGCAAACGGCGACGAGAAAGTCATGGCGAACTGGTTCCCTATGGCACTCAAAGACTGCGCCCGTTCGTGGCTCCTGAACCTGCCTCCAGGCTCGATCTCCTCCTGGGACGAGATGCGTGACCGTTTCGTCGCCAACTTCCAGGGCACTCGCGACCGCCCGCCGGCCACGGGTGACCTGCGCCGCGTCAAGCAACAACCAAGGGAGACCCTCCAGAAGTTCATCCAGCGCTTCAACAACATTCGTCTCAAGATCCCCAAGGTGACGGATGAAGCCATCATCTCCGCATTCTCTGATGGCGTCCGCGACGTCAAGATGAAGGAAGAGCTCGCTATCCACGAGGAGCTATGCACATCTCAGGAGCTGTTCAACCTGGCGACCAAGTGCGCAAGAGCTGAGGAAGGGCGCCTCTCCCTCCTCGAGCTGCCGGCTGCAGACCCGGAGGAGAAGAAAGCCAAGGCCAAGGACGTGAAGCGCAAGGGAGCAGCCGTGCTCCCGGCGGAGCCGGACACCAAGCGAGGCAGAGACCAGCCCGAGTCATCCAAGAGCAGCCGACCGTTCTGCGCCTTCCACAACCTGAATACCCACAACACCAGCGACTGTCAAGAGCTCAGAGCCATTCATGAAGGACGCTTCGGTCGACGCCCCGAGCACAGCGACCGGGGCTACGACCGGGGAGGAGGACGTGGAGGCGGGCGCTGGGACGACCGTGGCCCGCGCCAGGAGTGGCGCAATCGGCCTCGTGAGGACCGCTGGCAGGATCAGCCTCGCAAGGGTGCCTGGAGGGACCAGCCTCGTGAGGATCGTCCTCAGGGCAACGCCGGTCTTCCCCCGCTGCCACCACCACCAAGAAGGAATGACGACCACCATCAGGACGAGGGGGCTGGGGGCTTCCAGGAGCCGCGTGCTATCGCCTGCATCTTGGGCGGAGCCCAGGCCCCCGCCTCGCAGCGCATCTTCAAACAGTTTGCTCGTGAAGTGAATGCAGTCCTCCCCAAACTGGAGGCCACGCGCCCGCTCAGGTGGTCCCAATGCGCCATCACCTTCAACTCGACAGATTAGCTCAAGTGCGCAGCTACCGCTGGCGCCCTCCCGATGCTTTGCTCACCAGTCATCAGCAACATGCAAGTTACCAAGACCCTCATCGACGGCGGCGCAGGGCTCAACGTCCTATCCGTCGACACATTCGACAACCTCCAAGTGCCATATGACCAGCTTCAGCCTACCAAGCCTTTCTCAGGAGTGACCGACGGTTCCACCACACCTATAGGGCAGGTCCGCCTCCCTGTCACCTTCGAGGAACGCAAGAACTTCCGCACCGAGCTCATCGACTTCGACGTCGCGCACATCCGCCTACCATACAATGCCATCCTAGGGTATCCAGCCCTGGCCAAGTTCATGGCGGTAACACACCACGGCTACAACGTCCTCAAGATGCCGGGAAGCGGCGGAATCATCACGGTCCCATGCGAAGAAAGAGACGCGGTGTGCTCCCTCGAGCGTGCCTTTCAAGCTACAGGAATCGACGACCCCGACAGCCAGGGCGATGGCCCTCCGGAGGCCATCCCCAAGAAGAAGAAGCAGCTGCGCCATGCCGGACCTCAGGAGGGTGGCATCGCGGCTGGAACCTCGTCAGGATCAGCGCCCGCTCCGGGGGCACCTCCCTCCGTTGCATAGGAAGGCGCGCCCAGCGCCCTCCTCGGGCAGGGCTCGGGGGCTCTCTTCTGGAGGGCCATAGACCTTGCCAACATCACGAGGGAGGCGCTCGGGCACCACTTGGAGGCGTGCTTCAAGGCACGTTTCCCTCAGTAGGACACAGGGCAAGGAGCGCCCACCGCTCAGGAGTTCATCACCAAGGCCACTCAGGAACTGCAGGACGCAAGGGCCATGCGCGGCGACCGCCGCTCACGAGGCGCAGCTCCCCATCTAGGCGAGGATGCCGGGCAGCGTGTCTGCATCGATGTCCCAGGGCTCAACAGGGCCGCTTCTCAAGAGCTTTTCTGGCCTTCGCGCGTGGGCCGTTGCGAGGGTCCGCCACACAGTTACGTTCGCATGCCTTTCGGCCTGCCGAGCGTGTCGTCAGCCTATCAGCGCAACCTACGGCGTGTCCTGGCAGCTCAGGAGGCCAGGCACCACGCCGTCCTGGCAGAGATGGAGACGGTCCTCAGGGAACCACCTGAGCCTCCAGAGCCTCCCGAGGAGCGGGGCCCCGATGGCTCGTGAGGAGCAATCCCTTCACCGCGTACCTTCAGCTGCCCCGACAACTCTTCATCAACAGAACCACTTGACATTTTCCAAGTTCATTCAGCTGGGAGCGCCCCTCGGGCTGCATCATTCCCAGGCCGCGTGGGTCCGTCCCTGTGGCATGTATCACTTTTGCGTATGTCTTTAGCTTACCTTGCTGGGGGCGCCCCTCGGGCTGCATCATCCCCAAGTCGCTCGGGCCTGACCCAGTGGCATGTATCTTTCTGCATTTACCTAAGCCTGCTGCCTCCATGTTTAACCTGCCTATGATTACTGCCTGCTCGATCGTCGCCTCCCACGGGGCCTCCCCACGCTGGCACGACGCTGGAGCATGGGTCCGTCCCTGCCACGTCAAAAAACCTGAGCGGTCGAGCTCTGGCTCCCCCCCCCCCCCCGGGGCTCCTGAGCATCGCGACTCAGGAGCTCTTACTGGCTCTCCAGCCCTCACCACCTGGCCTTGACCACGGCATCACGACCTGGCATATCAGCGGCGGCTGAGCTCACCCCCCCTCGCGGGGCAACCAGCGGCAGGCTAGCAACCATAATGGCAAACCGTGTTTCTCCTTATGCTGGTTCGCAGGGATCTCATGAGGAGGATAGCAGGTGGCACCGCGAGCTTCCCCTCTCTCATGCAATTCGCTTGCGCGTTAAAAGGGGGGCTCCTGAGCATCGCGACTCAGGAGCTCTTACTGGCTCTCCAGCCCTCACCACCCCCCCCCCCCCCCCCCCCCCCCCCCCCCCCCCCCCCCCCCCCCCCCCCCCCCCCCCCCCCCCCCCCCCCCCCCCCCCCCCCCCCCACGGCACGCGACCTGGCATACCAGCGACGGCTGCAGCCTGCCTGGGGACCGGGACCTATCAGCATAGAGCAACAAGCTATCGCGAGTTTGGAAAGGGGAGACCGAGCCTTAATAGGACATGCGTCCGCAGATTTTCATAATAAGGAGGATATACACAAAAGACATCACAAACCCTTACACGCCCCCACGGGGTACTTCTTGGTTCCTCGCAGGGAACAGGAGATGAGAACCTAGGGGAATCCTAACTACACCCTCCCGCGGCGGACGCCATCATCAACAGTGGGCTGCGGGAGGCCGACGCCAACCCCATCCAGATCAGCGGTGGCGACGGCTGGACGCCGCAGCCCTGCTCCGAGCCCGGCGAGAGCTCGGGGGCACATAGCTGTCGTCGCTCGTCTTCGGAGTCTCGTAGAGCTCAGGAGAGCTGCTGGACTCCCATGGGTCGCTGCTACTGGAGCAGCCACGAGCGGAGCGCACGTCACCCCGGCGCTCCCCTCCAGGGCAACACTCCAAATGGCGGCCCTCCGCGTCGAAGACCTTGAAGAAAAGCGTGGAGGCGCCGTCATACACGTCCAATCAACCGCCACGCGTCGACCAAGGCCGCAGGCTTTGGGGGCCCGCGGCGCTCCGCGCTTGACCTTTGGCTTCGCCCCGAAGCCAAGCCCGAGCGCGCCTTGGGCCCGGGGGCTACTGTCGGCATTCTGGGAACGGGGGTCCCCAGACTTGCCTGCCTGCGGCCCACGGCGTGGCTGTGCTAGCAGGCCTGTACAGGCATCTTCATCAGTAGGGCATTCAAGACCCTCGCGAGGGGCCAAGCCTCGTGAGGCGGACGACACAAGACCTCCTCGGGAGCGGCCTCACTAGGCTGCCTCGCGAGGAGCGGAGAAATCAAGGCAGGACAAACCTCATGAGGCTCTCGTGACGTGAGCCATGACGATCAAGATCAGGCGGGCGCCAGCGCGCGCAGCGTCCTTGTTTCCCCTTTGGTGCTAAGGAGGCAAGCGCAGGCGCGGAGTACCGAGGCATCAAGCAAAGGTTTCCATATCGGTGCAACGAGACCAAGACCAGCAGCACGGTAGGACGGAGGTCACCATGGAGCCCAAGACGGCGTCACCACCAGAGCCTCTCGCAGACGAAGACCGCTTTTGTCAGGATAAGCTGTACTAGCTGTCCCCTTTCAAATTGGCCGTTGTTGGCTCCCTTCCCGCTCAATATTTGGGGAGAGGACCAGGGCCTATATAAGTAGAACTAGACACCACAGTAGGGGGCATCTGATAACCCATTGCGAGGCACCTCACGTACACAAGTTCGCCAAGCACAAGAACACCTCAACCTCAGGAGGCTGTTCTTCCCCTTGTACAGTTCATCATCAGCCCAAGAGGCAATCCACCACCGCCACACTGGAGTAGGGTATTACACCACAACGGTGGCCCGAACCAGTATAAATCTTGTGTCTTTGTGTTGTGAGTTCGTCGAGTTCGTCCGCGAGATCTTAGCGAGCTAGGGCGTAGATCGGTAGGGAGGAAATCTCCGCGCGCACCCCAGTGTTCGAACCTTGAGGGTTTTGCCGGAACCCGTTATCCGACAGCCACTCACAAGGAAGACAATCAAAAAACAACTCATGCTCCAACTTCGTTACATAACGGTTCACCATACGTGCATGCTACGAGACTCACAGACCTTAACACAAGTATTTCTCAAATTCACAACTACTTACCAGCATGACTCTAATATCACCATCCTCATGTCTCAAAACAATCATAAGGAATCAAACTTCTCATAGTATTCAATGCACTTTATATGAAAGTTTTTATTATATCCCTCTTGGATGCCTATCATATTAGGACTAATTTTATAACCAAAGCAAATTACCATGCTGTTTAGAGACTCTCAAACTAATATAAGTGAAGTGTGAGAGTTCATCAATTTCTATAAAATAAAACCACCGCCGTGCTCTAAAAAGATATAAGTGAAGCACTAGAGCAAATTTTCCTAGCTCAAAAGATATAAGTGAAGCACATAGAGTATTCTAATAAATCATGATTCATGCGTGTCTCTCTCAAAACATGTGTACAGCAAGGATGATTGTGGCAAACTAAAAGGCAAAGACTCAAATCATACAAGACGCTCCAAGCAAAACACATATCATGTGGTGAATAAAAATATAGCCTCAAGTAAAGTTACCGATAGACGAAGACGAAAAAGGGGATGCCTTCCCGGGGCATCCCCAAGCTTAGGCTCTTGACATCCTTGAATATTACCATGGGGTGCCTTGGGCATCCCCAAGATTAGGCTCTTGCCACTCCTTATTCCATAGTCCATCAAATCCTTACCCAAAACTTGAAAACTTCACAACACAAAACTCAACAAAAAATCCCATAAGCTCCGTTAGTATAAGAAAATAAATCACCACTTTTGGTACTATTATGAACTCATTCTTTATTTATATTGGTGTAATATCTACTGTATTCCAACTTTTCCATGGTTCATACCCCCGATACTAGCCATAGATTCATCAAAATAAGCAAACAACACGCGAAAAACAGACTCTGTCAAAAACAGAACAGTCTGTAGTAATCTGGATAGTTCGCATAATTTGTAACTCCAAAAATTCCGGAAAATTAGGAAAGCTGGGGCAATTTGTATATCAATCTACTGTAAAAATTTCATGATTTTAACATGCTTCTGTGATTTTGAACAATTCTGGGACTGAGCGCAAAGTTTCTAATTTTTTCAGCAAGATTAAATCAACTATCACCGTAAGCTATCCCAAAGGTCTTACTTGGCACAAACACTAATTAAAACACAAAACCACATCTAACCAGAGGCTAGATGAATTATTTAAATCAAAACAGAACCAAAAAAGCAAAAACATAAAATAAAATAAATCTTAGTATTATCATCTTTGGCATGTGATTCTTCAATTATGCACTTATGATTCTTAGGAGATGCTTTGGTTTTATAAATGATCAAACTCCTAGGCAAGAAATCAGGAAATTCATTCGTGATAATAGGTTCCTTAATAATGTCAAGAAAATTGGGGTGAACCCTAAATGATTTGAGATCTTCATTGTTTTTACTAGAAGATTCACCCTTATTTTTAGGAACATAAGTAAACTTGGTAATCTTAGTAGGACGAGGATTTGGAGTAGTTTTAATGGAGGAAAAAGCGGAACCCAAATTGGTGATAATATCTTCTAGTTTGCTAATTCTAGCAGAATCTTGATCCATCTTTTCATTAACTATGGGTTCCTTTTCCCTAAGATTCTTTACAGTAACTCCTACCTTAGATCCATATTGAGTAATCTGATTATGAATCTTTTTATCCAAATTTTCAATCAACTCTATGGTAGCAATTTTATTTTCAATAATATCCAATCTTTGCATTACATATTCCAAGGTTAAAACAGTCCCATTAACCAAAAGAGGTGGTGGGCCTAGCAAATCTATCATGGCATTGTAAGAATCGAAAGTATGGCTCCCCAAGAAATTTCCCCCAGTAATGGTATCTAGAACATATCTATTCCAAGGAGTAACGCCTACGTAAAAATTGCGAAGAAGAACGGAGGTAGATTGCTTTCAAGTAGATCTATTTTGAGCATTGCAAATTCTAAACCAAGCATCTTTTAAATTCTCTCCTTCCCTTTGTTTAAAGTTGAGAACCTCATTATCGGGAGTGCAAACAAGGATGGGAGAACAAGCCATAGAAGCTGGATAAGCACACAAGAGGGGAACAAAGAAGACGAACGGAAGAGGGGCGAAGAAAAGGCAAATCTTTTCGAAAATCATTTTAGAAGTGGGGGAGAGGAAAATGAGAGGCGAATGTCAAATAATGTAATGCAAGGGATGCGAGTTTATGATGGATACTTGGTATGTCTTGACTTGGCGTAGATCTCCCCGACAACGGCGCCAGAAATTCTTCCTGCTACCTCTTGAGCTTGCGTTGGTTTTTCCCTTGAAGAGGAAAGGGTGATGCAGCAAAGTAGAGTAAGTATTTCCCTCAGTTTTTGAGAACCAAGGTATCAATCCAGTAGGAGACAACGCGCAAGCCACCGAATACCTGCACAAACAAACACCAACTTGCACCCAACGCGATAAAGGGGCTGTCAATCCCTTCATAGTTATTTGCAAAGTGAGATCTGATAGAGATGGATAAACGGCAAAGTAATATTTTTGGTATTTTTGGTTTATGAACGAAAAGTAAAAGATTGCAAAATAATGGAACGGCGACAGAAATTGGCAAATTGATGGGAAACTAATATGATATAAAATAGACCCAGGGGCCATAGGTTTCACTAGAGGCTTCTCTCAAGATAGAAATTATTACGGTGGGTGAACAAATTACTGCCGAGCAATTGATAGAAAAGCGCAAAGTTATGACGATATCTAAGGCAATGATCAAGAATATAGGCATCACGTCCGTGTGAAGTAGACCGAACCGATTCTGCATCTACTACTATTACTCCACACATCAACCGCTATCCAGCATGCATCTAGAGTATTAAGTTCATAAAGAAAGGAGTAACGCACTACAAAAAAAAGACACATCCGTGACATTTTGGGCCGAACGAAAAAAAATTCTGTCATACTTATGACACTTCTATGATGATAATTGTGACAAAACCCGGTATCATCATAGATGTGGTGGGGTCCTACTTCTATGACAAAAAATCATGACAGAAAATGGGCTTTTCGTCCTGGGCAGGCCGGAGACGCAGCTGCATGACATTCTTTGGGCCGTCCATGACAGAAAAAACTGTGGTAGAAGCGAGGGCGAGGAAAATATCGGGGTGTTCCCGGTTACGGTGGGTGGTCGGGGCCGAGCGATGCGCGTTTCTCTCGTACACGCATGCGCGTGGGTGCGAGGCGTTGCGCTCTAACTGAACCCGAGCGAGGCATTGGGCTCTAACTGAACCCAAGCGATTGCACTGCAGGCTATGCGTTACTGAACCCGAGCGATCGATCGATGGCTGTTAACTGAACCCGATCGAGCGATTCCTTCGCTACTGCTGCTAACTGAAGCCGATCGATGCTGCCTCTGGATGAACAGTGAGCGTTGCTGGGGGGGTTTGGATGAACAGTTCCCGGTGGGGGTGGATGAACAGGACCCCGTGGTGTTGCCTCTGGATGAACAGGACCCCGATCGATAGAGCCGGTTGGGGCTGGATGAACAGGACCCCGTGGAGGGCTGGATGAACAGGACCACCCCGTGGAGGGCTGGATGAACAGTAGACGGTGGAGGGCTGGATGAACAGTAGCCCATGGAGGGGTGGTTGAACAGGAGCCCATGGAGAGGGCTGGTTGAACAGTAGCCGGTGGAGTAGCGCGCGGTGGAGGCTGGATGAACAGGAGCCCATGGATGAACAGTCGCATGTGGAGGCTGGAGGAGGTCGACGGTGGATGAACAGTAGCCCGTGGAGGCTGGAGGGGGTCGATGGTGGAGATGAACAGTAGCCCGTGGAGTCCCGTTTTGCGGTACGCCACACCCCTCCCGATGAACAGGACCCCCGTTTCGACCGTAGCGCTCCAACACATGTCTGTTTCCTCTGTTTTGCGGTACGCCACACCCCTCCCGATCAACAGGACCCCCGTTTCCACCGTAGGAGGTCCGTTTCCTCTGTTTTGCGGTACGCCAGACCCCTCCCGATGAACAGGATCCCGTTTCGAACATGGCCGGTCGAACACAAGGCCGTTTCCTTCGTTCTGCGGTACGCCAAGCCTCGTTTCCATCGGCTGTTCCGTCCAAGCCCTCCCGATGATCACGACGACGCATTCCGTTCCGACCCAGCCGGTTGGCTCCCCATGAACACGACGACGCAGTTTCTCTGTTCCGACCCAGCCATGTACACGAGACCTGGCCGTACGTATGCGCGAGTAGGTGTTCGAGACCCTGCCCGTATGTACGTACGTGGCCGTATTTTCTTTCTTGCACACTGGCCGCTGTACGTACGTGTACATGCTACGTGCGCGCCTCTACTACGACACGTGCGTGCCTCTACATCGACCAATATGTACGTACACATTCGCGACCAGAATGACAACGCTACGTACGCTTCGACCAGGTGGGTCCCGACCCCCCCCCCCCCCCCCCCCCCCCCCCCCCCCCCCCCCCCCCCCCCCCCCCCCCCCCCCCCCCCCCCCCCCCCCCCCCCCCCCCCCCCCCCCCCCCCCCCCCCCCCCCCCCCCCCCCCCCCCCCCCCCCCCCCCCCCCCCCCCCCCCCCCCCCCCCCCCCCCCCCCCCCCCCCCCCCCCCCCCCCCCCCCCCCCCCCCCCCCCCCCCCCCCCCCCCCCCCCCCCCCCCCCCCCCCCCCCCCCCCCCCCCCCCCCCCCCCCCCCCCCCCCCCCCCCCCCCCCCCCCCCCCCCCCCCCCCCCCCCCCCCCCCCCCCCCCCCCCCCCCCCCCCCCCCCCCCCCCCCCCCCCCCCCCCCCCCCCCCCCCCCCCCCCCCCCCCCCCCCCCCCCCCCCCCCCCCCCCCCCCCCCCCCCCCCCCCCCCCCCCCCCCCCCCCCCCCCCCCCCCCCCCCCCCCCCCCCCCCCCCCCCCCCCCCCCCCCCCCCCCCCCCCCCCCCCCCCCCCCCCCCCCCCCCCCCCCCCCCCCCCCCCCCCCCCCCCCCCCCCCCCCCCCCCCCCCCCCCCCCCCCCCCCCCCCCCCCCCCCCCCCCCCCCCCCCCCCCCCCCCCCCCCCCCCCCCCCCCCCCCCCCCCCCCCCCCCCCCCCCCCCCCCCCCCCCCCCCCCCCCCCCCCCCCCCCCCCCCCCCCCCCCCCCCCCCCCCCCCCCCCCCCCCCCCCCCCCCCCCCCCCCCCCCCCCCCCCCCCCCCCCCCCCCCCCCCCCCCCCCCCCCCCCCCCCCCCCCCCCCCCCCCCCCCCCCCCCCCCCCCCCCCCCCCCCCCCCCCCCCCCCCCCCCCCCCCCCCCCCCCCCCCCCCCCCCCCCCCCCCCCCCCCCCCCCCCCCCCCCCCCCCCCCCCCCCCCCCCCCCCCCCCCCCCCCCCCCCCCCCCCCCCCCCCCCCCCCCCCCCCCCCCCCCCCCCCCCCCCCCCCCCCCCCCCCCCCCCCCCCCCCCCCCCCCCCCCCCCCCCCCCCCCCCCCCCCCCCCCCCCCCCCCCCCCCCCCCCCCCCCCCCCCCCCCCCCCCCCCCCCCCCCCCCCCCCCCCCCCCCCCCCCCCCCCCCCCCCCCCCCCCCCCCCCCCCCCCCCCCCCCCCCCCCCCCCCCCCCCCCCCCCCCCCCCCCCCCCCCCCCCCCCCCCCCCCCCCCCCCCCCCCCCCCCCCCCCCCCCCCCCCCCCCCCCCCCCCCCCCCCCCCCCCCCCCCCCCCCCCCCCCCCCCCCCCCCCCCCCCCCCCCCCCCCCCCCCCCCCCCCCCCCCCCCCCCCCCCCCCCCCCCCCCCCCCCCCCCCCCCCCCCCCCCCCCCCCCCCCCCCCCCCCCCCCCCCCCCCCCCCCCCCCCCCCCCCCCCCCCCCCCCCCCCCCCCCCCCCCCCCCCCCCCCCCCCCCCCCCCCCCCCCCCCCCCCCCCCCCCCCCCCCCCCCCCCCCCCCCCCCCCCCCCCCCCCCCCCCCCCCCCCCCCCCCCCCCCCCCCCCCCCCCCCCCCCCCCCCCCCCCCCCCCCCCCCCCCCCCCCCCCCCCCCCCCCCCCCCCCCCCCCCCCCCCCCCCCCCCCCCCCCCCCCCCCCCCCCCCCCCCCCCCCCCCCCCCCCCCCCCCCCCCCCCCCCCCCCCCCCCCCCCCCCCCCCCCCCCCCCCCCCCCCCCCCCCCCCCCCCCCCCCCCCCCCCCCCCCCCCCCCCCCCCCCCCCCCCCCCCCCCCCCCCCCCCCCCCCCCCCCCCCCCCCCCCCCCCCCCCCCCCCCCCCCCCCCCCCCCCCCCCCCCCCCCCCCCCCCCCCCCCCCCCCCCCCCCCCCCCCCC
Organism: Thinopyrum obtusiflorum; assembly: GCA_036873465.1. Taxonomy (NCBI): domain Eukaryota; kingdom Viridiplantae; phylum Streptophyta; class Magnoliopsida; order Poales; family Poaceae; genus Thinopyrum; species Thinopyrum obtusiflorum. The sequence continues at coordinate 81,561 of JAAAWM010011894.1, forward strand.
CCCCCCCCCCCCCCCCCCCCCCCCCCCCCCCCCCCCCCCCCCCCCCCCCCCCCATGATCATGTTGAACTTCCAGGCTATGGAGGCGACTTCTACGAGGACTACTATGGATCGGTCTGAGTTAGTGGTAGTATCACTAGTTCGCACTAGCTGTGTCTTCTATCGTCCCGCGTGACTCGTGGGATATGACCTAGTTTGTACTCTTTCCGGAGGTGTAGAAAAATAATGTATAGGAGCTTGGGATGCCTCCGATGAGATGTAATCCTCTTTTCACCGTATTAGTACTTTGTTTGGTCTTGTACTAAACCCTGTATGGTGTGTATGACGATGGAATAAAAGAAGCAGTTACTGTATCTACCATGTCATACGGATGATCATCTTGCATTCCGAGTTATTCCTTACATTATGTATCCTATGTCGGAATTTTATCATCCTGACTACATCATTGTCTTGTTTACCTAGGATGGTCAACACGCACACTAACCCTGCTCCTCAAGAGCAGGCCGAAGGCAGTGAAGTCAGGGATGCAAATCTGCCTCATCCTCCTTCACTAGCCGAGGTTATGATGGAAGCTGAGAGAAACAAGCGGGAGACCAACCGTTTGTTGGAGCGTATTGAACAGAACACAGCACACCATCAGAGGACTAACGTGGTGTCACTCAGTGATTTTATCAAATTACATCCACCCACGTTCCACCACTCCGTCGAGCCTCTCGACGCTGATGACTGGCTTCGCAGTATCTCTCACAAACTGCGTTCCGCGCTGGTAGCGGAGGCTGACAAGGTCACCTTTGCTGCATATCATCTTGAAGGCCCCGCCAGTCTATGGTGGGAGAATTATGGAGCTTTCCACCGGGGGTTAAGGAATTAGGATCTGTTCTCTCTATCAGGATCACGAGTTACTAATCAGTAGTACCTTATAAGTTGATGGATTCAAGCCTAGTTCAGTTTTACTACCACATGATGTTGTTAGAATGGAATCAGAACTTTGATATGATGATGTTGAGTGTGTACGAAATCCTTTGTCAAATGTCTCAAAATCCTTTTTGAGCATTTACAGCTGTTATGCTGCCGAAATTTTGCTAGAAATTCTAATGCCTTTGCATTATGATTGTGCTTTCAGATGGCCACTCGCGACCTCAATCAAGTGGTTCGCCTGACTCGATGCCTAGATGTACCCGGCCATACTGCCAAGTTGGTCAGGGTAATGACTGAGGCTGGATACCGTTGGTATCCTGAGTACACGGTCGAAGAGCAATTCCAAGACTTTAATCAAAGCCAGTATCTCTGCACTGTCAGGATATTTCCATCTTATCCCCCCCCCCCCCCCCCCCCCCCCCCCCCCCCCCCCCCCCCCCCCCCCCCCCCCCCCCCCCCCCCCCCCCCCCCCCCCCCCCCCCCCCCCCCCCCCCCCCCCCCCCCCCCCCCCCCCCCCCCCCCCCCCCCCCCCCCCCCCCCCCCCCCCCCCCCCCCCCCCCCCCCCCCCCCCCCCCCCCCCCCCCCCCCCCCCCCCCCCCCCCCCCCCCCCCCCCCCCCCCCCCCCCCCCCCCCCCCCCCCCCCCCCCCCCCCCCCCCCCCCCCCCCCCCCCCCCCCCCCCCCCCCCCCCCCCCCCCCCCCCCCCCCCCCCCCCCCCCCCCCCCCCCCCCCCCCCCCCCCCCCCCCCCCCCCCCCCCCCCCCCCCCCCCCCCCCCCCCCCCCCCCCCCCCCCCCCCCCCCCCCCCCCCCCCCCCCCCCCCCCCCCCCCCCCCCCCCCCCCCCCCCCCCCCCCCCCCCCCCCCCCCCCCCCCCCCCCCCCCCCCCCCCCCCCCCCCCCCCCCCCCCCCCCCCCCCCCCCCCCCCCCCCCCCCCCCCCCCCCCCCCCCCCCCCCCCCCCCCCCCCCCCCCCCCCCCCCCCCCCCCCCCCCCCCCCCCCCCCCCCCCCCCCCCCCCCCCCCCCCCCCCCCCCCCCCCCCCCCCCCCCCCCCCCCCCCCCCCCCCCCCCCCCCCCCCCCCCCCCCCCCCCCCCCCCCCCCCCCCCCCCCCCCCCCCCCCCCCCCCCCCCCCCCCCCCCCCCCCCCCCCCCCCCCCCCCCCCCCCCCCCCCCCCCCCCCCCCCCCCCCCCCCCCCCCCCCCCCCCCCCCCCCCCCCCCCCCCCCCCCCCCCCCCCCCCCCCCCCCCCCCCCCCCCCCCCCCCCCCCCCCCCCCCCCCCCCCCCCCCCCCCCCCCCCCCCCCCCCCCCCCCCCCCCCCCCCCCCCCCCCCCCCCCCCCCCCCCCCCCCCCCCCCCCCCCCCCCCCCCCCCCCCCCCCCCCCCCCCCCCCCCCCCCCCCCCCCCCCCCCCCCCCCCCCCCCCCCCCCCCCCCCCCCCCCCCCCCCCCCCCCCCCCCCCCCCCCCCCCCCCCCCCCCCCCCCCCCCCCCCCCCCCCCCCCCCCCCCCCCCCCCCCCCCCCCCCCCCCCCCCCCCCCCCCCCCCCCCCCCCCCCCCCCCCCCCCCCCCCCCCCCCCCCCCCCCCCCCCCCCCCCCCCCCCCCCCCCCCCCCCCCCCCCCCCCCCCCCCCCCCCCCCCCCCCCCCCCCCCCCCCCCCCCCCCCCCCCCCCCCCCCCCCCCCCCCCCCCCCCCCCCCCCCCCCCCCCCCCCCCCCCCCCCCCCCCCCCCCCCCCCCCCCCCCCCCCCCCCCCCCCCCCCCCCCCCCCCCCCCCCCCCCCCCCCCCCCCCCCCCCCCCCCCCCCCCCCCCCCCCCCCCCCCCCCCCCCCCCCCCCCCCCCCCCCCCCCCCCCCCCCCCCCCCCCCCCCCCCCCCCCCCCCCCCCCCCCCCCCCCCCCCCCCCCCCCCCCCCCCCCCCCCCCCCCCCCCCCCCCCCCCCCCCCCCCCCCCCCCCCCCCCCCCCCCCCCCCCCCCCCCCCCCCCCCCCCCCCCCCCCCCCCCCCCCCCCCCCCCCCCCCCCCCCCCCCCCCCCCCCCCCCCCCCCCCCCCCCCCCCCCCCCCCCCCCCCCCCCCCCCCCCCCCCCCCCCCCCCCCCCCCCCCCCCCCCCCCCCCCCCCCCCCCCCCCCCCCCCCCCCCCCCCCCCCCCCCCCCCCCCCCCCCCCCCCCCCCCCCCCCCCCCCCCCCCCCCCCCCCCCCCCCCCCCCCCCCCCCCCCCCCCCCCCCCCCCCCCCCCCCCCCCCCCCCCCCCCCCCCCCCCCCCCCCCCCCCCCCCCCCCCCCCCCCCCCCCCCCCCCCCCCCCCCCCCCCCCCCCCCCCCCCCCCCCCCCCCCCCCCCCCCCCCCCCCCCCCCCCCCCCCCCCCCCCCCCCCCCCCCCCCCCCCCCCCCCCCCCCCCCCCCCCCCCCCCCCCCCCCCCCCCCCCCCCCCCCCCCCCCCCCCCCCCCCCCCCCCCCCCCCCCCCCCCCCCCCCCCCCCCCCCCCCCCCCCCCCCCCCCCCCCCCCCCCCCCCCCCCCCCCCCCCCCCCCCCCCCCCCCCCCCCCCCCCCCCCCCCCCCCCCCCCCCCCCCCCCCCCCCCCCCCCCCCCCCCCCCCCCCCCCCCCCCCCCCCCCCCCCCCCCCCCCCCCCCCCCCCCCCCCCCCCCCCCCCCCCCCCCCCCCCCCCCCCCCCCCCCCCCCCCCCCCCCCCCCCCCCCCCCCCCCCCCCCCCCCCCCCCCCCCCCCCCCCCCCCCCCCCCCCCCCCCCCCCCCCCCCCCCCCCCCCCCCCCCCCCCCCCCCCCCCCCCCCCCCCCCCCCCCCCCCCCCCCCCCCCCCCCCCCCCCCCCCCCCCCCCCCCCCCCCCCCCCCCCCCCCCCCCCCCCCCCCCCCCCCCCCCCCCCCCCCCCCCCCCCCCCCCCCCCCCCCCCCCCCCCCCCCCCCCCCCCCCCCCCCCCCCCCCCCCCCCCCCCCCCCCCCCCCCCCCCCCCCCCCCCCCCCCCCCCCCCCCCCCCCCCCCCCCCCCCCCCCCCCCCCCCCCCCCCCCCCCCCCCCCCCCCCCCCCCCCCCCCCCCCCCCCCCCCCCCCCCCCCCCCCCCCCCCCCCCCCCCCCCCCCCCCCCCCCCCCCCCCCCCCCCCCCCCCCCCCCCCCCCCCCCCCCCCCCCCCCCCCCCCCCCCCCCCCCCCCCCCCCCCCCCCCCCCCCCCCCCCCCCCCCCCCCCCCCCCCCCCCCCCCCCCCCCCCCCCCCCCCCCCCCCCCCCCCCCCCCCCCCCCCCCCCCCCCCCCCCCCCCCCCCCCCCCCCCCCCCCCCCCCCCCCCCCCCCCCCCCCCCCCCCCCCCCCCCCCCCCCCCCCCCCCCCCCCCCCCCCCCCCCCCCCCCCCCCCCCCCCCCCCCCCCCCCCCCCCCCCCCCCCCCCCCCCCCCCCCCCCCCCCCCCCCCCCCCCCCCCCCCCCCCCCCCCCCCCCCCCCCCCCCCCCCCCCCCCCCCCCCCCCCCCCCCCCCCCCCCCCCCCCCCCCCCCCCCCCCCCCCCCCCCCCCCCCCCCCCCCCCCCCCCCCCCCCCCCCCCCCCCCCCCCCCCCCCCCCCCCCCCCCCCCCCCCCCCCCCCCCCCCCCCCCCCCCCCCCCCCCCCCCCCCCCCCCCCCCCCCCCCCCCCCCCCCCCCCCCCCCCCCCCCCCCCCCCCCCCCCCCCCCCCCCCCCCCCCCCCCCCCCCCCCCCCCCCCCCCCCCCCCCCCCCCCCCCCCCCCCCCCCCCCCCCCCCCCCCCCCCCCCCCCCCCCCCCCCCCCCCCCCCCCCCCCCCCCCCCCCCCCCCCCCCCCCCCCCCCCCCCCCCCCCCCCCCCCCCCCCCCCCCCCCCCCCCCCCCCCCCCCCCCCCCCCCCCCCCCCCCCCCCCCCCCCCCCCCCCCCCCCCCCCCCCCCCCCCCCCCCCCCCCCCCCCCCCCCCCCCCCCCCCCCCCCCCCCCCCCCCCCCCCCCCCCCCCCCCCCCCCCCCCCCCCCCCCCCCCCCCCCCCCCCCCCCCCCCCCCCCCCCCCCCCCCCCCCCCCCCCCCCCCCCCCCCCCCCCCCCCCCCCCCCCCCCCCCCCCCCCCCCCCCCCCCCCCCCCCCCCCCCCCCCCCCCCCCCCCCCCCCCCCATCCCGTGCCTTGGGCAGGGCTGATTTAACAGCTGCTCAAGATTGATGCCTGATCCTGCAGCCTGTGGGGGCGGTTTACCCTTACGGCGCTGCCCATTATTCTGTGCATTGGTGTTAGCCACAAAGTCAAAACTATTATCAGCCTTGCGCTTACCGTTGCCTCCTTGATTCGCCGGGTTATGATGTTGCCCCTTGGTGTTGCTGCTCTTCTTTCCCTTTCCCGGCTTGTCATCATCAGACTCGAGGTCCTTGGTACCATCAGAGTCAGCATACTTAACCAGAGCTGCCATGAGCGTCCCCATGTCATTGCAGTGGCGTTTGAGTCGTCCCAATTTCTGCTTTAGGGGCGTGAACCGGCAATTGCTCTCCAACATTAAGACTGCTGAATCGGCCTTGATGCGATCTGACGAGTGCAGGATCGTCGAGACCCGGCGCACCCAATGAGTCATCGACTCACCTTCTTCTTGGACACATGAGGCTAAATCCACAATTGACATGGGCTGCTTGCATGTATCTTTAAAGTTCTGGATAAACTGGGCCTTTAACTCAGCCCATGACCCAATAGAGTTGGCGGGGAGCCCCTTCAACCAAGTACGGGCCGTCCCTTCCAACATCAGGGGAAAATATTTGGCACACGCAGCTTCACTAACATCCAGTAATTCCATGGCCATCTCATAACTCTTGATCCACGCCTCAGGAGGTAAATCGGCTGTGTAGTTAGGCACTTTGCGAGGACCCTTGAAATCCTTGGGCAGTCGCTCATTACGCAGAGCCGGTACCAAACACGGCACGCCCAAATTCCTAGAGGTCATGCCCGGCTCTATCGAAGTCATCGGGCGAGCTGGAGAAAATTGACGGGCCGCATATTGAGCCGCTAGCTCGGCCTCCCGACATGCTCTACCTTGATCCACTACGTTCTGAGCATCAGCACCCCCGCCCGCCGGGTTATGTCCACGGGGTGGGTTATGGTTCCGCCCACTGCTTGACACAGGTGGCTCATCCATATGCCTGCTGTAACTCCGGCTTGGGCGAGGGATGGAATGAATCCTGTCACGGCTGTAAGAATAAGCCTGCTGCTGAACCAAAGCAGTTTGAAGGAGCTCTCTAGCCCTCCATGTTTCAACTGCCATCGGAGGTTCGCCTTCAACCGAGAGAGCCGCCAATTGTGACGCTGCGGTGATCATGTTCTCCAAAGGGTTAGAGTAATGACCCGGTGGCATCGACACATGTTGCGGCGGGTTATTCCTCTGACGAGGCAGGTCCGTTGTACGTGGCTAAACCGGCGTGCCCATTCCGGGTGTCTCGACCCGGTTTACCACTGTCAGGTTACTGGTTCCTGCTCCTGGCATGTTAAAGAGATTTCTTGCCTCGTAAACCGGGGGCAGATGACTCCGATGCCTCCTTCTCATGACATCATTGGAAGCGTTCTGATCTAGCATGAGCCGGTACGACTCCGACTGAATCCGCTGTGCCTGAGCATCCAAAGCGGCTCGCTCCTCAGCGATCCTCGCGTTTTCCGCGTTTAGCTCCTCCTTAGCCTGCGCTATCTCGTCACGCAATTTTGCAACTGCTGCATTGTGCTGATCCTGATCGGCTGGGTTAACCGCTGTTGTTAACAACGCCGTCAGCTTATCCAGTAAGTCAGTTAAGATCTGAGCCGGCGGGCGCACAGGGCCTCCTGCCCCAGCAGCCGTCGCCGCTGCTAACCCGGAAAATCAGTGCCACTGCAGTTGATGAGTGCTGCACGGGTTGCGTACCGGGCATGAAGATCGCGACCCGGTTTAGCGGCTCACAGGGGTCCGAAATACTGTCACCATCGGAACAGCCCCCAAGCCGGCCGTCTTACAGTTGATACAATGACTCGGTCTCGCCGGTGGACGATTCACCATCAGAGTAAACGACCGTCTCACCGCCAGACGCCGATCTATCCTCAGATTCTGCTCCATGGATGAATCCCACGAAGGCACATTTCATGGCGGGCTGAACTCGGGCGGGTTTCGCACACTGAGCCATCTCGATGATGTCGGTGCAGATGTCCGGCTCAGGGCCTGGCTCGCCGATCTTGCCAATGAATACGTGAATTCCGTCGAAGGGGACCCGGTACCCGTACTCAATTGAGCCGGCCTCGGGGCCCCAGCCCGCGTCGTCGATGTAGAGCTTGCCGCGACGACTCTTGATCATCCGGCCCACCGCGTATCCCTTGAGCCCTTTGAAGTTGCCCTCCAAGAACTTGAAACCATCGTGCGATAGACCCACGGTGGGCACCAACTGTCATGGAATTGTCATGTCAGATGTCCTAGTGTGAGGACTTAGTCGTGGAGCCATCGCAACGAAGTTAGCTTAAAGGGGTTAAACAGGACAAAAAACACGAGGAGTTTATACTGGTTCGGCCCCTTGCGGTGAAGGTAAATGCCTAATCCAGTTTGAGGTGGTATTGCTAGGGTTTCGATAGCCAGGGAGCGAATATGCTTAGCCTGGTTCTTGATCTCTTGCTTCTTGCCCTAAGCCGCCGCCGGGTCGTCCCCTTATATACACGGGTTGCCCCCCCCCCCCCCCCCCCCCCCCCCCCCCCCCCCCCCCCCCCCCCCCCCCCCCCCCCCCCCCCCCCCCCCCCCCCCCCCCCCCCCCCCCCCCCCCCCCCCCCCCCCCCCCCCCCCCCCCCCCCCCCCCCCCCCCCCCCCCCCCCCCCCCCCCCCCCCCCCCCCCCCCCCCCCCCCCCCCCCCCCCCCCCCCCCCCCCCCCCCCCCCCCCCCCCCCCCCCCCCCCCCCCCCCCCCCCCCCCCCCCCCCCCCCCCCCCCCCCCCCCCCCCCCCCCCCCCCCCCCCCCCCCCCCCCCCCCCCCCCCCCCCCCCCCCCCCCCCCCCCCCCCCCCCCCCCCCCCCCCCCCCCCCCCCCCCCCCCCCCCCCCCCCCCCCCCCCCCCCCCCCCCCCCCCCCCCCCCCCCCCCCCCCCCCCCCCCCCCCCCCCCCCCCCCCCCCCCCCCCCCCCCCCCCCCCCCCCCCCCCCCCCCCCCCCCCCCCCCCCCCCCCCCCCCCCCCCCCCCCCCCCCCCCCCCCCCCCCCCCCCCCCCCCCCCCCCCCCCCCCCCCCCCCCCCCCCCCCCCCCCCCCCCCCCCCCCCCCCCCCCCCCCCCCCCCCCCCCCCCCCCCCCCCCCCCCCCCCCCCCCCCCCCCCCCCCCCCCCCCCCCCCCCCCCCCCCCCCCCCCCCCCCCCCCCCCCCCCCCCCCCCCCCCCCCCCCCCCCCCCCCCCCCCCCCCCCCCCCCCCCCCCCCCCCCCCCCCCCCCCCCCCCCCCCCCCCCCCCCCCCCCCCCCCCCCCCCCCCCCCCCCCCCCCCCCCCCCCCCCCCCCCCCCCCCCCCCCCCCCCCCCCCCCCCCCCCCCCCCCCCCCTGAAATGATGGTTGCTTCACCCGTGCTTTGTGATTTGATGCCTCACTGCTTTGTGATTGTGATAGAAGGGACAGGGGAGTAGACTCTATGCTCTATAATGTACATGCATCCAAGCACGGGAGAAAGAGGAGAGAGGTTGCATTTTTCTATTCCTTCAATCAATCAATCAGGGAGCTTCGGTTCCATCTTTTTGGCTTTGGCAGCACCGTCCACAATCGTTCGCATCGATGCCAAAAGCTATTTTCACACTTGGCTACACATTGTGGATGCCCTTAACCGTACCACTTCGTTTTGCTCCTGTGTGCTATCTATACAAATCTTGATTATATTGATCTAAAAAATTATAGTATCAAGATTAGTAAAAAGGAAGTGATTTTGCCGCGTGGATGGTGGGGGATTTTTCTTATTTTTAGAGGACATTGGCCTGGCAGTTCGCTAACATGCGGTCCCATGTGTCAGTGCTTTACCAACCCGATCCACTTCCCACATGAGGCAGAACAACGGCAGAAGCAACACATGGTTAACTTGAAGAAGATGAGGGAGAAGCGGATTCAACAACGAGTGAAATGATGGTTGCTTCGTCCCTCCAACTTCTTTTTTAGCATTATTACTTCGTCCCTCCAAATTAACTGCAGGAAAGGTGCAGCTTTGTGATTTGATGCCTCATTGCTCATTACTACACCGGCGCCATGACTGGGGTGCTTCACCCCTGCTGCTCTACACTATTATTTCGGTATGGCACGTGGACCCGGTTGCTTGATGTACCACATGTCGGTGAAAGGGACTAGAACATTTATGAAAGCGAGCGCTCAACTCTTACAACGGAGGAGTACATGACATGGCGGCCCAGTGAACTGTTACTTGTACTGTAGTACTACTATAGTTTTGCTGTTTCGCACGATTCATTGATACAAACCCGATTAAACAGGCATGGGCGGGATTTTTCCCGCGCGGTAGATGATACTAGCCATACATTTCAAAGGAAATTTTAATGTATGCAAACTGAATAATTAAGTAACAATATGAGATCTAGTAAAAATAAAAACACATATGATTTATTGTGTTAGAGTGTAGTAGTAGTGTTGTATTGCATACTTGTTAGATGTATGTCGGGGGAAACGACACCTATGGGATCACTGAATCCCTTCTATGGTTGGTGGGCGCAGGGTTGTGCAAAGAGCGGGTCTAGAAGCCAGCACAAAGATCGTTTACCCAGGTTCGGGCCGCGAGGATGCGTAATACCCTAGTCCTGCTTTGGTGTATATTTGAGTGTTCTTGAGCTTTTGAACTAGCTACGGTGCATGCGTCGTCCAAAAGATCCGAATCCCCTCCCAGTACACCGCGGGCCTCCTTTTATAGACAAAGGGGCTGCCACAGTGGCACACAGGAGGTGGAAAGGTATACAGTGTACAAGCTTATCGCTTGTCATTACATGACAAAGCGCATTCAATGCGCTGCTTAGGTGTCCACTTGCTTTATTGGGGGCGGTCATGAGGCCCGTCCCGCCCGTCGCCACTCCGCCTTGCTCCAGCACGTGCCCAGGCTAACTAGGCATGCAGCACCACGTAGGCTGGCAGGCTGCTGAGTTGGCGTGGCGGTAGGGTCTTCACGAAGATCTGCATGCCACCACGCAGGTGCTTGTTGAGTTGGCCCAGAGGCCGCACGTTGCCACGTAGGTATTCGCCTAGTTGTTGGGCTGGCAGTTGCATGGGAACGGCGGTGGAATCTTGGCAGATGTGGGCCTGGCTGCGACCCCGCAGATGTCTCCGACAAGAGCCTTGCCGGGGCCCCGGCAAGGGTCTCGCCGTGGCATCGCGGTCGTCCCCGGCAAGGATCTTGCCGGGGGTCTCGTGGGTATCCTCGGCAAGGATCTTGCCGAGGATCGTCGTCTTCTGATTCTCATCTGATCTTGTGTGCTTCTGATCTTCACAAAGATCTGCATGCCACCATGGAGGTGCCTCCCGGGCCTTGGTTCCAATGTGGTTGATGGTGTTGGAACCCTTGGGCTCAAGGGTGGCGGCTCCGCTGGTGTTGGGCAAGTTGCCCCGGCAAGGTTCTTGCAGGGGCTGTGGAGGCCGCCCCGGCAAGGGCCTTGCCAGGGGAGTTCACCTCGTCCCACTGCTCTTTGTGTTCCTGTCTTGGCGTTGCTCTGGTTGTCTTGTGGCTTTGCTTCCTCTGCCCCGCCAAGCGTGGCCAGGGGCGTGGGGCTGCGACTGCCCACACACAAGTAAAGGGGTGCAAAAAAGGGACCCCTACTTTTGTACACCGACAGGAGCCCCCGGGCCTGGGCCACATATAAGCGCGGAGCGTTATTGGGCCAGGCCCAGAACGGTGCGCGGGCGCGCGGGCAGTGGAGTTTTTACCACAGTAAGTCCCTCGCTCGCTGCGCCTCCCCATGACCCGCGTTGAATGCATGACGTGGGGGTCATGCGTGACGTGGGGGTCATGCGTGGGGCGGTTGCTGCCCTCATGCGTCACATCGCAGTAAATGGTAAAGAGGCGGCCCACGCCTTCCCCATAAAAAAGGGAAAAACCGCAGGCACGCTGCTCATTTACCCTCTGCACCTCTCCAATCTTGGAACCGCTGTTCCTCTCTTCTTCCCCAAAGCAAAAACTCTCTTGCCTCTGCTCGCCACCACCACCCCCATTGCTCTTGATTCTTCGCCCCCTTCCAGCTGCCATGGCGCCCAAAACCAGCAGGGGCAAGGGAGCGGCCAAGGATGCCGGGGAGAGGGAGCGCCGGAGAGCGAGTTGGCGGCGCTTTGGACGCAGCACGCCTACTTCCCCTCTACGGTCGATGCCGTCCATCTCAGGGACTACTTCAAGCCCCTGTGGCGGCGAAGACGACGGGGCATCCGGCCACGCACATCATCCCCGCCGATTTTGCTGAGGCCGGCCCGAATCGGTATCCTTTCTTTGTTGACTACTTCTCCTGCAGGCTCTGCCCCCCTTTCTCCGATTTCTTCAATGACGTCATGCACACCTATGACTTCCACCTTCTGGATTTCACCCCAAATGCGGTGGCGTGCATGGCCATTTTTGCCCATCTCTGTGAGGGCTTCGCCGGAGTGCATCCCAGCACGGCGCTCTTCCGCCACTACTTTTATCCTCATATCCAGAAAGGAGGCGCCATCTCTGGCTGTATCGCCTGGATCCCACAGAGCCAGGAGAAGGGTACGTATCTGAAGGGCGCCCAGAAGGAGAGGTGGGAAGAGTGGCGGGGCCGGTGGTGCTGGATTAAAGAAGAGGATCCGCAGGAGTTCTGTCGGGTCCGTCAGGTGCCGCTGGTCCGTAGAGATGACTGGGGCGACGTCGATGCCAACGATAAGAAGCTCACGGTCGCCACCACCAGGATCCATCGCCTAACCATGGCTGGGCTCACCCTTGAAATGATTGGGGCTGATTTCATCCGCCGCCGGATTGCCCATAACAAGGGGAGGCTGGCCTGGGATTATAGGAACGCGGCTGACATCATGAGGCTCTGCCTTGGCTTTAACCACAACTTCACGGTGATGGGGCACGCCCACTTTTGCCAGAGGCTCTTTCAGCTCGACGTGGACCGCGACGGCAGGGCTGAGAGGACCGGCAAGGCCGCGAAGGCCGGCAAGGCCGTCAAGGGGCCTTTGTTTGGGTTACCGGCAGGAGTGGTCCTGCTGAGCAACAATTCTCGCCAGACTGACATCATTGCTATGATGCTGGACTTCAATGCGCACGGCCTTGACCCGAGCTGGGTCAAGCCGGGAAAGGAGCGGGTGCAGGAATTTTTTGATAGCTTGTTAGAGAAGTACGTCCGTGACGAGCCACGGCTTATCCGGGATACCACCAAGGAGGAGCTGGACTACATTGCCGCCAGGGCGGCAGAGGCGGAGCTTGCCCGGGAGGCCGGCAGCGTTGGCGCCGTGGAGGACGAGGCCGGCACGGCCGCGGAGGACAAGGAGCCCGCCGGATGGGTGGAGTCTGCTCGGGAGGCCAGCAGTGCCGGCGCCAGGGCTCCTCTTGTCGAAGATGTGGTCGAAGAGTCGACCGAGGGGGAGGCTGAGGCTGACGACCCTCCGGCCCCAGGGAGGAGACGCGTCCTGTGCTGGGCTAGCTCCGGCAAACCAGTTCGGCCTAGCAGGGCCGCGCCGCGGCAACAGGTTCAGGAGCAGTCCGTGCGCCAGACGAGGGCCGCGGCAGCGAAGAAGGTGGTGAAGGCCGCGGTGGCGAAGAAGAAAGCGACCGCCTCTTCTTCGTCCAAGCGTCATCGGACTCCATCCCCTTCCCCTCCTTCTGCAGATGTTGACATGGAGGTCGTCTTCGATTTTGGGTCTCTCAGCCCAAGGAGGAAGAGGAAGCTAGTGGAGGAGGAGGTGGAGGAAGAGTAAGTATCTCGCCCCCCACATTATCTCCTGACTTTACTCCCGTGTCATCTTTCTTTGATTTGATGTTGTCTTCACAGGGACACGGAGACGCTGGCGCATAGGGTGGCGAAGAGGGCCAAGGCCTTGACGGGCGACAAGCCCCCGGCGGGTACTTCGGGTATGCCGCTGGTGGTGGATAGCAGCCCAGACAGCAGCCCCCGACGCAGCCCCCTCTTCAGCCCCCAGCGTGAGTCCATCACTCACTCCTCCATTGATGAACTTTGGAGTGTGAATCCTCAATGCCGATCTTGCCGGGTTTGCGGGAGAAGGACGGCAGGAGGAGGAGCCGCCGAGGGCCACCCCAACACGCCGCCCCTCTCGACTATGCCGCCCCAAGGGGCGTCCCCGGCAAGGGCATCCACCGCCGAGCCCATGCCTATGGAGGAGGAGGAGACAAACTTGGGTGCCAGTGGTTCTACCCCGGCAACGAACGTTGGCGGGGAGGGTGCCACTTCTTCCTAGCCCAGTGCTGGTAAGTTTGCTTACTTCCCGTCCCTGTTCTTCTTTCTTCTTCTTGAGCCTTGACCTTGGCTCTGTCTCATTCCCCTTCTTGGTATCTAGGCCCTTCCTCGGCGGACCAGGAGGACATCGACACCGTCATCGAGGAGGTCGCCAGGGACGCCGAGGCCGAGGCCGACAAGATCGCCGCTGAGGAGGCCGCCAAGACCGCCGATGAGGATGCCGCCAAGGGGCCTACCGGGGAGGCCGGCAAGGTTGCTGCCGAGGATGCCGGCAAGGGGCCTGCCAGGGAGGCCGGCAAGGCCGCTGCTGAGGAGGGGGTGGTCGACGACCAACCTTCCTCCTCTGCTGCCTCCGGCTCAGGCAAATATATGAAGGTGAGCGGCGACCTGTTCGTTCACCTCCCAGGGACGGCGAGCACCAGGGCGCCCACCGAGGGGGAGGTGTTCAATGAAGAGGTGTTCACCGCCGCCAGGCTTGAGGTTGTTGACGAACCGAGCGCCGGTGGCGGCGGTTCCCAGGAGGAGGAGCTCCTTCGGGGCATGAGCGCCAACTTCCAGAAGCTCCAGGTGCTCCAGCATGCCCGCCTGGACAAGGCAAAGTCCAGGATGGCGGCGGTGGACAAGGCGGAGGCGGATCTCGCGGGGCGCATCGCCGAGACGCAAGACTGGTTCCGCCAGGCCCACGAGGAACTGAAGGCTGCCCAGGATCTGCTGGCCGAGCGCAAGCAGGAGCTTATCCTGCTGAAGGCCGATGTTGAGAAGGCCCAGGAGGTGGAGAGGGAACAGGCCGCCAGGGACGAGGCCGCTCGGCACCAGCACCAGGCCGAGCTAAACTCCCAGGAGGAGGACCTTGCCGCTCGTGAGGAGGCGCTCACCGCCACACTCCGCGGCAAGGATGAGGAGGTCAAGAAGCTCGCCGCGCAGTGGACCCAGGAGCTAGAGCAGAGGCACAAGGAGGCACTCAATGCTCAGGCCTAGGTCCATGCCGGCAAGGTGAAGGAGTTGGAGGTGGAGCAGGATGGGCTGAAGGAACAGGTCCTGGGGCTGGCGAAGGAGAAAGACATGCTCAACGGCGCTTTGGTGGAGGCACAGGCCGCAGTCCTCGGCAAGGCCGAGCTGCTCTCCAAGGCCAACGACTCCATCAAAGACCTGAAGCTGAAGCTGGAGGGTCTTGAGGGGATGCTTTCGGAGGTCAGGGCCTGGGAAGAAACCCTGACCAAGGCCCTGGAGGACAAGAAGCAGCTGAGGAGGAACGACACCGCCAACCACGAGGATTACGTGAAGGGGGAAAACCTCTGGACCAGCCGCCTCACCGACGTCGCCGGCAGGACCACCATGAAGCTGGCGGCCATGGGGATGCCAAACGTGAGGTACACCCCGGAGCCGAATGTGAGTCCCAACGCCAAACTGACCCTGTTCTTTGAGGGCGTTCTTGGAGCCCTGGAGCAGTTTCGCTCCAACAGAGTGACCTCTCTGGCCAATGAGGCCCGGAAGCTTTGCCGGGGTGCCCTGACCAAGGTCCTCACAAAGGTGGCGTACTGGAACCCCAACCTCGACTTCGACACCGCGCTGGAGAGCTTGCCGAAGGATGTGGACCTCGCGACGCTCGAGGAGCATATCAAGCCCATCATCAGCCGTGTCGACGGAATTCAGAGGATAGAGGGCCAGTGCCGGGACTAGGCACCTCGTTTCTCATCGCCGCTGCAGGTTCATGACCAAGACAATTTTTATCTTTAGTTAGAACCGCAACAACAATTGGTGTAACATAACTCTGCATTACTTTGAAACGATGCATGTTATTCCCCTGTTCAATTTCTCTTTGTATGTCCACCCTACGTTTAATTAGATAGGCTTGCCGGCGCGTAAACCCAAGCTGCGGCGCCTTGAGGATGGATCCTCAACAGCCTGCCGGGTGTGCTTGCTGCCAGGCAAACCACCTTACCATTCTCAGCGCGGCCGCTTGAACTGTTGAGCGGACTCGAAACAGGGCAAGAGCGTTGCCAGTAGCGGAAAGGCCACCCTGCCGATCTCGACGCGGCCGTTCAAACTGTTGAGCGGACTTGAAACAGAACAAAGGCGTTGCCAATAGCGGGAGGGCCCCATTGCATACAGGTTTCCCATACAAAGAGCAAGATCTTCGAGGAGAATAACCTTATACATAAAGGAATTATTCAAAGTTTCGCATGACTTAGCTTTTCTGTCGCCATACGGGTGGTCGTTGTGTCTGTAGATGATGTCGCTTGTTTGGTCGTCTTCTTCCTTGGAGTGATGACCACGATGGAGCCGATGCGCCCACTAGACCGGATTTTCACAACTGCGCCCCCTACCTGGCGCGCCAAAGATGTCGGGGGAAACGACACCTATGGGATCACTGGAATCCCTTCTATGATTGGCGGGCGCGGGGTTGTGCAAAGAGCGGGTCTACAGTTTGTAAAGTAGACGTGAATGCTTGTTCGCTCTTACGAAACCAGTACAGCAATAATGGGGTGGCGTGCGCCAATTTAGGCACTGGCACATTGGCCTACTTGGCTCCACAGAGAGAGCGAGAGAAGAGATAAATACACGGGTGGTCAGTGTATTTCAAGCGAAAAGCGTAATACGGTCACCGGACTTCAGAATACGCTCATTACGGTCACTATATACGTTTTGCGGTGATTATGCGGTCACTTGCTCACCGTTCAGCATCGGATTGCACTCTGTTGATCGGCCAAATAGTCTGCGTGGCACTATGTTGACTAGTTAAATTGACCACGTTTCTTGTGGGTCCCACCAGTCAGTTCGCATAGGAAAAAGGTCAGATAAACACAAATTTACGCAGGCGCGACAAGACTCCAACGCGTGCGCGGGAACCACCTGGTTGTGTATGTGTCTGTCAGGGCCTGATGTGTGCGCATGCACGTGTAGGTTGAGCACTTGAGCGTGAGAGTGCGTGTTGTTCGTGTGGTGTGTGCATGCATGCGTGAGTGTGTGCGTGTGAGTGTTGCATGCGTGCGTGGTTGTGTGTGTACGTGTGAGTGTTGCGTGCGTGCGTGGCTGCGTGTGTTCGTGTGAGTGTTGCATGCATGCAGTTCGTGTGCATGCGTGCGCGTGTGTATAATCACCGCACCATCTCCTGTGTGTTAAAACAGATGGTTCAGCATACCAATACAAGGCCACCTTGTCCGCTGTGCCCGCGGTCATGACTTCTAACCACCATCCAATATGTTTTTAGCGTTTGTTTTCATTCTTATACACGTCGACAGGTGGGCCCAATGGTAGTGAGATAATGTGATGCAACACTAGAGGTGCCACGTGGAGCGTTTAACTGGTCAACTAGTCATGTCTTGAGCAAATACAGAGCTGTACGGTGAGCCCATGACTGTATAATAACCACCAAACATAAATGGTGACCATAATGAGTGGATTCTGAAGTCCAATGTACGTATCATTCTTTCGCTTCAAATACAATGATCGTCACTGTATATATTGCGAGAGAAAGATGAAACAAGCGTGAATGTGCTAGGGGCATACTTTTAGAGGACCTGGAGATAGTTTGTGTGCGTACGTGAAAGGGGCGTAGAGGGGGTGTATGCGATGGAGTGAGAGATGCTCTTCATTTCTCTTTATTATGACTAACTTTATATATAGTATAAAAATATAAAAATTCACAGTGCGGAATAAATATCTTTGGGGGCACCATGCAATAATGCAAATTAACGTTCATACTCCTCCATATAACTTTGTAATGTTGTATATATGTAGGAATTTGAAAATATTTTTTTGGCCACACTTTGTGTGGTTTTATTCAAAAGGAATGTTGTATGCGAAATAAATGTGAAGAGAGGGCTTTTTAGATCAATGGGGTATGTGATGTAACATGTGTGAATGTGTACTTGATGTATTTGGCATGGCCTAGAGAGGTATGTGTATGTATTAAGTATTTGAGAGAGGCATGGATAGAGGGGCCGACGGGGGGGGGGGCCCCCCCCCGGGGGGGGGATGTGGGAGAGATAGCACGAGAAATGAGAGAGGTCTAGAGAGAGAGACGAATAGGATGTCACAGCGAGAGATTCCCTTGAGTGTGTATATGCAAGGGGGGAGGGGATAGAGGCACGAGGAGAAAATATTTTGTGTGGTGTCTATGTTGGTATGTGTGGGTGTGAGAAGATTACGAGACCTGGGGGCAGAGGGTGTGTCACCGCGTGAGGTCCGGTGGGCCGAGGTGAGGCCCTTGGTTCGGTTCCGTCCTGCGCCACATTGGTCGGCCCGTGACGCATTTAGGGAGACCCATGGAGGACTAGTCGTAGAAGACAAAGATAGCAGAGTCGTGAAGGACTCTGTGTCCACTGACAAAGCCGGCTAGGATTTGTAACCCTAGGTCCTCAGACTAAGGTAACCCCTTATCTCTAATATTACTATTCATCCAAACTAACTTTAAGAGGCATCCTACAAAATGCTCTGCTAGAATCATACTCGTCAATTAGGAAGAGAGGTGGAGACAATGCGTGAGAGACAGGCCTAAAGATAATGTGAGTGCGGGAGACACGTAGGCAGGTCTATGTATATAGAAAGGGTCGATGGATATTGTGCATGTGTATGCTTGTGAGAGGAAGAGTGCTTGTGATAAAGGTTAGTGAAAACAGTCGTAAATGGTTACGAGAGGGAGGGAGGGTTATATCAAGAGCATGTCTGCGAGAAAGACACCTCGGGAGAGAGTGTGTGAGCATGTGTGAGAGACCACCGATGGATATACACCGTGTGCGCGTATGTGAGAGAGAGAAAGTCAGCGTGTGTGTGAGGAGGGGACTATGGAGAGTGAAACTACACGTAAAAGATTGATGTACACATTGATTAAAAATATAAATTGTATCCAAATATTAGGATGGGATCATGATATTTGCAATTTGCGTAAGGAACGGTCATTGATCCATCAGTCATCTATATTCTATCGAATTTGATCATGTCTATGTTATTATTCGACATAATTGATCCATGGAGTTAGTATTTTGAACTCCAGACAATGCATCGCTTTAGCAATCATATATAAATGTGAGTATAGTTCATGTTGTGTGTGTAAAGCACATTATACATACAAAAGTTACACAATGAACATTATAAATAGCTAGCTATGAACTAGCATACATCTGAATTCAACTTAAGATGGTTTAAAAAATTCGAATTCAACATGAAGTCCATTCAATTATTTGAATTCGATATCATCGCATTTGTAAATCATACCTAAATTATGGGGGCATCAATCTTTGCTCTGCTCTTGTACATAATAGCATATATAGTCGTGTACAAAATAGATTCAAATTTACCTCCTCCATTCCAAAATAATCATAGTCATAGGATTTTCAAGTGTCAAAATTTCGAAAAGAAGCGCATAATTTAATTAGGTTTTCAAGCAAACAAGGTCAAATTTAACGTTTTCTATTTAGGTCAATCCTCAAAGTACTCTAAACATGAATGCTTCTATTTCAAAATTTCGAACGAAGCACCAAAAGAGCCTCTACTCGCCCGAAACCGCGTGAAACCAATGTTTGGTAGAAGGAAATTACTTTTCTAACTCTGACCCGTGAAACCTACCGCCCCGACGTCCAAAGGTCTAAACTGGGGTAGGTTTGTAGCTTCATCTAGACGCCACGCAACCGCCTCCGAAAAACATTCATACACCATGGTCGCCTAAGACACATGCGCTCGGCCGAAATCGCTCCCGCCCACTATTTAGGACACCTGGGATTACCCTCCTACCCCCGACCCGCAGTAGGTTCAAAATTTAAGAGGGGGCAAAGTTTGTACTTTCCCCAAATTTCAAACAAGCGCGTCCCATCTGTTCAAAAAAACCAAAAACAAGCGCGTCCCAGACCGAAACATGGTTCCCCCATAGCCCCCCCGCCCCCCGTCCGATTCCCCATTCATACTCTGTGGGCGCCAAAACTACCTCTCCACCAGCCGCGAAACCCCGGCGTCCTCCGTCCGCCACCCCATCCCACCCATCAACCGCCATCCTCCTCCATCACGCCGGAACCGATACCCCGACGTCGTCGTTCACCACAACCGCAACCGCAACCGCAACCGCAACGCCCTCCACGGCTAGTAGTTGAAGCCGAGGCCGAGCTACCTCCAGGACACCGACGTGCGCCATACCCAAGCCAGTTCAACCATGCCGTCCTGTGCCTCACCACTGCCGCTCCAACGTCGCCACCGTCCACCACACCGGAGTTGTTCCCATTACGCCGTCCTTCGCCGCCTCGGATCTGCTTCCCCTCCGCCGACAGATGGCCACCGCAACACAGTCAACAATTTGGCCATGGGTTCGTCCAAGGCTCCCCCCTCCTCCAAAACATCGGTTCCCCTGGTAAAAAGAAGAACATTGCCGCAATATCCAGAGGACACAGCACTAGCAACCGGAAATGGTACTCCTCTTCCCTTATTCGTGCAAATCTTACGTGTCTGCTTGCACGGTATTCATTCCACAGAAGGCACTAGTTGACCGCTTCTTCCTACACCTTCTTCCTGATACTAGATGTTCCTAGTAACTCGCAATGCACAAGGTTTCTCCTCATATACTCTTTCACCTTAGCTAGAGGTCCGCCGCCCCCTGGATTTCAATTCCTGGTTAGTTGATTCCCAATTAAAAGAAGCATTCCCCGGCGTAACAGGCGCTAGTCCGCCTATTACGCCGGGGAAGTAGCGCCTCGGTGTTTATCTTAGGGGTGTGTGGGGCCTAGGAGCTGCTGGCACCCGATCTGGAGGACGGCCGGGGGGTGCTGCCAAGCATGACGGTGGTGTGAGGTCGAGGGGACGGCGGGACGGTGGAGGCAGGGGTCTGGGCCGATGGTCGCTAGCGGTTCGAGAAAGATCGTCAATAGTGACTGGCATGAGGTAGACGAAGGCCATCTGCCCGTTCCTTGTAGATCGGATAGTTCATAAAAAAATTGACTGACCTATTTATTTTGATAGGACCATGATAACCCACAAGTATAGGGGATCAGTTGTAGCCTCTTTCGATAAGTAAGAGTGTCGAACCCAAGGAGGAGCTAAAGGTAGAACAAATATTCCCTCAAGTTCTATCGACCACCGATACAACTCTACGCACGCTTAACGTTCGCTTAACCTAGAACAAGTATGAAACTAGAAGTACTTTGTAGGTGTTGTTGGATAGGTTTGCAAGATAATAAAGAGTGCGAAAAATAAAAAGTAGGGGCTATTTAGATGAAGACACAACTAAGTTAGTTTTCCCCCCCCCCCCCCCCCCCCCCCCCCCCCCCCCCCCCCCCCCCCCCCCCCCCCCCCCCCCCCCCCCCCCCCCCCCCCCCCCCCCCCCCCCCCCCCCCCCCCCCCCCCCCCCCCCCCCCCCCCCCCCCCCCCCCCCCCCCCCCCCCCCCCCCCCCCCCCCCCCCCCCCCCCCCCCCCCCCCCCCCCCCCCCCCCCCCCCCCCCCCCCCCCCCCCCCCCCCCCCCCCCCCCCCCCCCCCCCCCCCCCCCCCCCCCCCCCCCCCCCCCCCCCCCCCCCCCCCCCCCCCCCCCCCCCCCCCCCCCCCCCCCCCCCCCCCCCCCCCCCCCCCCCCCCCCCCCCCCCCCCCCCCCCCCCCCCCCCCCCCCCCCCCCCCCCCCCCCCCCCCCCCCCCCCCCCCCCCCCCCCCCCCCCCCCCCCCCCCCCCCCCCCCCCCCCCCCCCCCCCCCCCCCCCCCCCCCCCCCCCCCCCCCCCCCCCCCCCCCCCCCCCCCCCCCCCCCCCCCCCCCCCCCCCCCCCCCCCCCCCCCCCCCCCCCCCCCCCCCCCCCCCCCCCCCCCCCCCCCCCCCCCCCCCCCCCCCCCCCCCCCCCCCCCCCCCCCCCCCCCCCCCCCCCCCCCCCCCCCCCCCCCCCCCCCCCCCCCCCCCCCCCCCCCCCCCCCCCCCCCCCCCCCCCCCCCCCCCCCCCCCCCCCCCCCCCCCCCCCCCCCCCCCCCCCCCCCCCCCCCCCCCCCCCCCCCCCCCCCCCCCCCCCCCCCCCCCCCCCCCCCCCCCCCCCCCCCCCCCCCCCCCCCCCCCCCCCCCCCCCCCCCCCCCCCCCCCCCCCCCCCCCCCCCCCCCCCCCCCCCCCCCCCCCCCCCCCCCCCCCCCCCCCCCCCCCCCCCCCCCCCCCCCCCCCCCCCCCCCCCCCCCCCCCCCCCCCCCCCCCCCCCCCCCCCCCCCCCCCCCCCCCCCCCCCCCCCCCCCCCCCCCCCCCCCCCCCCCCCCCCCCCCCCCCCCCCCCCCCCCCCCCCCCCCCCCCCCCCCCCCCCCCCCCCCCCCCCCCCCCCCCCCCCCCCCCCCCCCCCCCCCCCCCCCCCCCCCCCCCCCCCCCCCCCCCCCCCCCCCCCCCCCCCCCCCCCCCCCCCCCCCCCCCCCCCCCCCCCCCCCCCCCCCCCCCCCCCCCCCCCCCCCCCCCCCCCCCCCCCCCCCCCCCCCCCCCCCCCCCCCCCCCCCCCCCCCCCCCCCCCCCCCCCCCCCCCCCCCCCCCCCCCCCCCCCCCCCCCCCCCCCCCCCCCCCCCCCCCCCCCCCCCCCCCCCCCCCCCCCCCCCCCCCCCCCCCCCCCCCCCCCCCCCCCCCCCCCCCCCCCCCCCCCCCCCCCCCCCCCCCCCCCCCCCCCCCCCCCCCCCCCCCCCCCCCCCCCCCCCCCCCCCCCCCCCCCCCCCCCCCCCCCCCCCCCCCCCCCCCCCCCCCCCCCCCCCCCCCCCCCCCCCCCCCCCCCCCCCCCCCCCCCCCCCCCCCCCCCCCCCCCCCCCCCCCCCCCCCCCCCCCCCCCCCCCCCCCCCCACGCACGGTATTCCCACGGGTGCCACCTTACCTAGACCGGGACTGTTTGCGCCTTTTGGCTCACGTATATGATAGTGTCGCTAGCATCCATATGACAGAGAACCCGGGCCGACATGACTAGTCACGAACCCAAAGTGGCACTAACTTACGGGGACAGGCATACATGACCCAGCCTCGAATGTGTCGGTCATCAGCGTGTGAATCCGGGCTGTAGCAACTGGGCTAACAGGACTCCGGGAACCCGGGCTGTAGCAGGCTAGCAGGACTCTGGAAGTCACCGCGTGACATTTCCCTGAAGGGACAGACACAGGAACGAAGTGGGACACATGCCGACCAGTCTGGGTGTTCCAGAGCAGTAGTAACTGGGCTAGCAGGACTCTGGTAAACCGGGCTGTAGCAGACTACCATGGCTCAGTGGAAGCACCAGACTACATTTCCCCATAAGAGAGGCTACCAAGGATAGACAACTAGGTTGTCGGATCCCACACATACCAAGCATTTCAATCATACACACAATATGCTCGATATGTGTAAATACAACATGGCATCACAACAAAACTCTACGACTCAAAGTATTTATTCATTAGGCTCCGAGGAACCAAGTATTACAAACATGGGTCTCATGACCCAACATACAGGGCATACAAGCATCAAGCGGAAGCATAAACCTGTCTGAGTACAGACAACTACAAATGAAAAAGGCTGAGAAGCCTGACTATCTACAAGACCCTCCCAAGGTACAAGATCGTAGCTAAGGTAACAAGCTAAATATCAAAGTCCACGCGGAACTACTAGTGAGACTGACGTCTCTCCGCAAAACATAAATTAAGCAAACGTGAGTACAAATGTACCCAGCAAGACTTACATCAGAACTAGCTACATATGCATCAGTATCAACAAAGGGATGGTGGGGTTTAACTGCAGCAAGCCAGCTTTGACTCGGTGGCTATCCTGAACTACGACTGCAAGTAACTCCTTTGAGGTGGCACACACGAGTCCACATATTCACCATATCAATACACCACTATGGATCCGCTCCCGTCTCCCTATGAGAAGGCCATCCATAGCACTCACGCTTATCTTGCGAGTTTTAGAGTATCCACTTCAAGTTATCTATGAACTGTACAGGCAACCCAAAGGTCCTTTACCACGGACGCGGCTATTCGAATAGATGATGTTAAACCTGCAGGGGTGTACTTCTTCACACACGCTCTCACCACTTATCGCCGTTTACACGACATGTACTCGGCAACCTTCAAGCGAAAGCCCAGCGAGGGTGTCGGCCACGACCTGACTAACCACACAAGTCCCTAGTCCAGGTTTATCGCCTATTCAGGTTCCATCCGCAGGGAGTCCGGCCGAGGTTTCCACATACGGCCCCGAACGATGTGTATAGGGTTCCCGGGTCACCAAACGGGCGACTCGGTACACCGGGCCACATGCCTACCGCATCACAGCCCACCCCTCGGGTTACCAAACGCACGGCCTCCAGCATACTACAAACACCAGAAACTACTTGCAACTCCCGGATAGAGGACAGGGGCGGTTAATAAGTCGAGAGGGTCCATTGGTTTTGAACCCAACGCGTGGTAGTAGCTGTTCATGGATCACAAACACAGAACTCAGTTCCTGAGGACAGTTTCAATGAGACAACCCACCGTGTACTCCTACATGGCCTCTCACCGCTACCTTTACCAAAACGTGTTCACACACTTAGCTCACACACAGTAGGACATGTTCATCACCATTCCAATTCATCCCCAATGAACCGGACCTGACTCAACTCTAAGCAGTAGCAGGCATGACAAACAAGCATGAATGAGTAGGCACATCAGGGCTCAAACAACTCCTACTCATGCTAGTGGGTTTCATCTATTTACTGTGGCAATGACAGGTCATGCAGAGGAAAGGGGTTCAACTACCGCAGCATGTAATAGTTGAATCGTTGTTGTCCTAATGAAGTAAAAGAGAGCAGGAGCAAGAGAGTGGGATTGTATCAGAATGAACAAGGGAGTTTTGCTTGCCTGGCACTTCTGAAGATAGTATAGCTCTTCATCGGTGTCATCGAACTCATCGTCGGAACCACGTCTACTGAGAGGGGACAAATACCGGCAACCAGAGAAAGAACACAATCAATGCAATGCCACACCCCCCCCCCCCCCCCCCCCCCCCCCCCCCCCCCCCCCCCCCCCCCCCCCCCCCCCCCCCCCCCCCCCCCCCCCCCCCCCCCCCCCCCCCCCCCCCCCCCCCCCCCCCCCCCCCCCCCCCCCCCCCCCCCCCCCCCCCCCCCCCCCCCCCCCCCCCCCCCCCCCCCCCCCCCCCCCCCCCCCCCCCCCCCCCCCCCCCCCCCCCCCCCCCCCCCCCCCCCCCCCCCCCCCCCCCCCCCCCCCCCCCCCCCCCCCCCCCCCCCCCCCCCCCCCCCCCCCCCCCCCCCCCCCCCCCCCCCCCCCCCCCCCCCCCCCCCCCCCCCCCCCCCCCCCCCCCCCCCCCCCCCCCCCCCCCCCCCCCCCCCCCCCCCCCCCCCCCCCCCCCCCCCCCCCCCCCCCCCCCCCCCCCCCCCCCCCCCCCCCCCCCCCCCCCCCCCCCCCCCCCCCCCCCCCCCCCCCCCCCCCCCCCCCCCCCCCCCCCCCCCCCCCCCCCCCCCCCCCCCCCCCCCCCCCCCCCCCCCCCCCCCCCCCCCCCCCCCCCCCCCCCCCCCCCCCCCCCCCCCCCCCCCCCCCCCCCCCCCCCCCCCCCCCCCCCCCCCCCCCCCCCCCCCCCCCCCCCCCCCCCCCCCCCCCCCCCCCCCCCCCCCCCCCCCCCCCCCCCCCCCCCCCCCCCCCCCCCCCCCCCCCCCCCCCCCCCCCCCCCCCCCCCCCCCCCCCCCCCCCCCCCCCCCCCCCCCCCCCCCCCCCCCCCCCCCCCCCCCCCCCCCCCCCCCCCCCCCCCCCCCCCCCCCCCCCCCCCCCCCCCCCCCCCCCCCCCCCCCCCCCCCCCCCCCCCCCCCCCCCCCCCCCCCCCCCCCCCCCCCCCCCCCCCCCCCCCCCCCCCCCCCCCCCCCCCCCCCCCCCCCCCCGGGACCTAAACATGCACCCAAGGACACATGTATAAATTTTCTAGCCATTTTGGTGAACTGGAGCATGTATTTGAAGTTCAGATTTGAATTATGGACATTAAATACCTAGGAAACTCAATTAGTGTATAAAAAGGCCAAATGAACCCTGAATAAATTTAAATTTCAGCACGGATATCATATCGTTCCATGTTGTCCGTAGAAGAAAATACAAGGCGAAAAGAGGCAGTGATTACGTTTCGCCCACAAGGGGGACACGTTTCCCTATCGAAACCACGAGGCTTCTTTGAGAGAAGCTCCGGTTTGTAAGAGGCTTGTAATAAAACTTGCGCCACAATGGACGAAAAAATTCCTCGACATATAAGTGCCATGTCGTGACACCATGCCAGGTTTCACGATTTTCGGCTTAGTTTTGGATTTACGGGGATTTAAAAATCGAGATTCTTCTCACAAAATGTTTTCAAATAGCACACGGTTCACTCACGAAAACCGATATTCAATGAAAACTTTGTGGAAACCATATTTTAAAGTTTCATAAAAATCTGAAGAAGAAAAATGTGGGATGTTAAGAAGGTGATGTTTTATTGCGACACAAAATTTCAAGTTGAAAAACATTACGAGATGTGAGCTATGAAAAAGACAAATTCAGCCCTGAATAGTGACATTACTATTCGGCACTATTCAACACTGATTTTATCTTTTTCATAGCTCAATCTCGTAATGTGTTTCAACTTGAAATTTTGTGTGGCAATAAAACATCATCCTATTAACATCCTGCATTTTTTTCAAAAAAATGAAACTTCAAAACATCTTTTTCTCGTGGTTTTCACCGGTTTCCACCGAATGTTGGTTTCTGCATGATATTCTTCCCCCCCTGCTGCGCGCGCGATCTGAGTCGTGCGTTCTGATTGGCCAGAACCCAAACCCCACGGATCGTATGTGTGCACCGTTGGATGTTTCCAGATCGAACGGCAACCCCGAGCCCTTTCGACAGCACATGCACTACATGGGTAAGCACTGTGCACATGCGTCGTGCTAGCTCACGCTTCCTTCTCTACTAGGTTTTTAAAACAGGCTACCATTTCTCGCCACTCCTCTCATCAGTTTCCCGCCTCTTCTCCCATCGTTTTCCCGCTACTAGTGTCAGTGCTCATTGAAGGCTAGCGGCGACACACCGACCATGTAAAATATCCCACACAGTTTCTAAAAGCACAATTGTGTGTGATAGGAGGGAGTAGGTCCCATAGGGTGACCAGCGTGTAACGCCTTAATGGCAAGGTGGCAATTCTTGTTAGCAAGGGCCGGCTTCCCATCTGCTAGCCTAGTCGAATAGAACGCAGAAGTTAAGCGTGCTCGGGCTGGAGTAGTCCAAGGATGGGTGACCCAGTGGGAAGTTGCATATCTCAAGCTTCATTTAAATGCCATGACACGGTCATTATAGAGATATATTATATCTCTATAGCGACCTATCATGGCAATTATATAAACCTTGGGATCCTTGTTTTGCTAATTTGTAGACTATGTTTTTATGGGTTGTTTTTTGCTCTAAAAATTTAAAGAATGATTGACTGGACTTGTCTATTTTAAGATTCATGGAATTGTGCATTGTAAAGGTAAAAACAAAAAGTGACAATTCATTTAGAAAAAAAAGTTTGGGCAATTAAGATATGGAAGATCCTAGAGAACAAAGGAGAAGTGCTTGTGTTTTGAGGTTTGTGCATTATGCTTAAGTTCAACCATGGAGTCTTCTAGATTGTACATGTGGCAGAATCTGGTGTAATGTAGATGATATCCAATGGCCAGTAGTGCTTGGATTTGCCATCTCTGTATCGTCGGATTGGCTTCATCCAACGACCAACTTTCAAAGTTATTCGCACACTATATAGGTGTATAGATGTATAGATATATATAGATGTGTCCCATGCTAGACCAAATAAAGTTTGAGCGCATGCGTGGGATGACCCCCCCCCCAGCCGCCGCCTCGAAGTTGGGAAGCTGACATCGTACGTATTGAACCAGGCTTGGAGTCGGGTACGGTGTTCAGTTTGTAATGTAGTTGGTGGCCCATCAAAGTTGTGCATTTGGGATTTAAACACATCACACACCACCGTACCCATACATATTTTTGGGCCGCATGCAGTGTATACGGGGTCTTCTGATCGACCACGTGTCCCTTGTGCGGTTTTTTGTGACAACACACATATCTATGGGCTCCCCGAGTGTATATATATCATCCCTTTAACCGATAATGAGGGGTATGTGTTGGCCATGAATGGATTCCTCCTAGTTCGTGTTAGGGCCGGTCACCGTCACATGTCGCTCACCCAAAGCTCAAGCTCATGCGTTGTCAGGATTCCCTCCCACATGCTCGGATTGCTGGGTTCGACCTACATCAAACCCTGCGTATCTCGTCCTTAACTACCTTGCCTTCATAGTTGTTGTCTGTATCAAGAGGTAGGCACCACATCTAAATTGTACATTATTCTATATTGAAAACACACATCACCCCTTCCCAACCTACATCACTTTGGGCCGCATGCAAGAGATGCTGGTTTTGTGGTCCCTCTCATGCGATTTTTATGATGGTTCAATCTATTGGCTCAAGCGGTTTATCGACAACAACAACTGCCGTTTGACCAAACGATAGATTCATTGGTCCGTCTTATGGTAGGTCATGGCGACATGCATGTGTGGCCAAAGCATCGATCATTACGTGCATCCGCCCCACGGACACGAAGTGGGAGGTGGTGGCCAAGCATCCTAGCTAGGTACGACATTATGTCATTATACCCCCCCCCCCCCCCCCCCCCCCCCCCCCCCCCCCCCCCCCCCCCCCCCCCCCCCCCCCCCCCCCCCCCCCCCCCCCCCCCCCCCCCCCCCCCCCCCCCCCCCCCCCCCCCCCCCCCCCCCCCCCCCCCCCCCCCCCCCCCCCCCCCCCCCCCCCCCCCCCCCCCCCCCCCCCCCCCCCCCCCCCCCCCCCCCCCCCCCCCCCCCCCCCCCCCCCATATCCAAGGGTGCTTTCGGGTTTGCGAGGCAGGTGCCACCAAAGTTATGCATTGTGTATTTAAAGTTTTAAACATCCCCAATATTCCTACATATATTTTGCCACTTCCAGGTGGTTCTTGACTTCTGGCCCCTCTCATCAGTCTTCGACGACGCGCCCAACCATGGGCCCACGCGGTCAAAGTTGTGCATTGGAATTTTGAACATCACAAACCACCCTTTTCACTCATATATATTTGGGCCACATGCTGGTGTGGCTGTCTTCTGACCATCTCTAACGTTATTTTTTGCTGCAAAGACTCTGATGACGCTCAACGGACATGGGTATAATATCTTAACCGTGTGCGATGCAAGTGCGCTGGCTCAACCGTGTGTGATGCAAGTGCACTGAAATCACCACGACCGCGCAAGTGCGAGCAAATTAAGGAGGAGGTACTGGCTCAACCGTGTGCGATGCAAGTGCGCTAAAATCACCACGACCGCGCAAGCGCGAGCAAAGGGGTGGAGGTACTGGCTCAACCGTGTGCGATGCAAGTGCGCTGAAATCACCACGACCGCGCAAGCGCGAGCAAAGGGGTGGAGGTACTGTCTCAACCATGTGCGATGCAAGTGCGCTGAAATCACCACGACCGCGCAAGCGTGAGCAAAGGGTGGAGGTACTGGCTTAACCGTGTGCGACGCAAGTGCGCTGTAAAACCACAACCTGTGCAAGCTAAATGCGAGTAAGTTTATTTGGAAATTAGGACGAACCGTGTGTGATAGACCAGCTAGCTAGAAATATAAAAACAAACTACCCGCCTTGAGCATTGCAAAAAACGGCGGTTTCGCGCCACTTTTCCTTATTATCATACACGCATATTGTTATTGGACCATGCGCGATCTTGGGCACTCCCACCCCGCATCAATTCCTTTACCCAAATTTTAGTAGCCGCCGTACTTCAACCGTCGCCCACATTCCTCCAGCACCGACCTTATAGTAAAATTGCAGTAGCCGAGGCATTTGAACCGTCGCCCTCCCTCGTCCACCACCATCTCCACCCACCATTACTAAAATTTCCCCCCCCCCCCCCCCCCCCCCCCCCCCCCCCCCCCCCCCCCCCCCCCCCCCCCCCCTCCCCCCCTCGAACACTAGATCGCGTCCACTGCCGGCGCCGGCACCAACCCCTGCCGGTCTGCCCGTTCCTCCTAGCTTAGATAATAAAGTTCAGGCTACCCAGCGATTCCCGTACTGTCGCCCCACTCCCCTGAGTTTTAGATGAGGCATGCGGTGTCCCTCCCCTCCAGATCCACATCCCTTGCTCCAGAATGTCGCAGCCTAAGCTCGACCACGTATCCCGGGGAGCCCGACGAGCGTTCGGCCAAGAAGAGGTTTATCGTGGACTCTCCGGCAGACATTGGCGAGGTGGCCGCCATTCGCCCCGACCAGTCGATCCCGGAGCAACACGTCGCCGCGGAAGCTGGTGAAGATGTTGACTACGTTGCCATGCCGAAGGCTTCATGTCAGGGGGCTAGCTTATTACTGTATCTCGGGAAAGCTGGCTACGACATCAAGCTCGTCCACAGCGATGGCTTCACACGGGCCATGTCACAGGTTAAGTGGTCCATCCCCAACCCCTCTGGTTCAACCGCCGTTGATATCTTTGACAGCCCTACCGCTGATCTCCTCCGCCAAGCAGTCAAGGATTTGTGACTTTATACGCCATCAAGCCCATTTTGTCATTTCTGAAGGACACGTTCTACGGCGGCGGCTTGGGATCCTCAATTGCCAAGTCAGATCTCATCGACCACGACCATGAGGAGGGCACCCACGAAGGTTCTTCCAAGGTGAAATAACCCATCTGTGACATCAGAGAGCGCACCAAGGGTCTGTGCTCTTCCAACTGGAAGGATCCCGTCCATGAAATGTGAGGCAACATTCTATTAGCAAATCTTACCTTTTCTAGCTTGCCAACCCATACCCTTTGTTGTAGTAGCATTTGCCGTGCGATGCTTTAATTGTGCTGTGTTTAATTATTTCAGTTATGCAAAAATGTATTGTTCAATAGGGCTATGTGATGTTTAAGTATGAATTGTCCACTTCAGTTTCACGAATGGCTATATTTGGTTCCCCCCCCCCCCCCCCCCCCCCCCCCCCCCCCCCCCCCCCCCCCCCCCCCCCCCCCCCCCCCCCCCCCCCCCCCCCCCCCCCCCCCCCCCCCCCCCCCCCCCCCCCCCCCCCCCCCCCCCCCCCCCCCCCCCCCCCCCCCCCCCCCCCCCCCCCCCCCCCCCCCCCCCCCCCCCCCCCCCCCCCCCCCCCCCCCCCCCCCCCCCCCCCCCCCCCCCCCCCCCCCCCCCCCCCCCCCCCCCCCCCCCCCCCCCCCCCCCCCCCCCCCCCCCCCCCCCCCCCCCCCCCCCCCCCCCCCCCCCCCCCCCCCCCCCCCCCCCCCCCCCCCCCCCCCCCCCCCCCCCCCCCCCCCCCCCCCCCCCCCCCCCCCCCCCCCCCCCCCCCCCCCCCCCCCCCCCCCCCCCCCCCCCCCCCCCCCCCCCCCCCCCCCCCCCCCCCCCCCCCCCCCCCCCCCCCCCCCCCCCCCCCCCCCCCCCCCCCCCCCCCCCCCCCCCCCCCCCCCCCCCCCCCCCCCCCCCCCCCCCCCCCCCCCCCCCCCCCCCCCCCCCCCCCCCCCCCCCCCCCCCCCCCCCCCCCCCCCCCCCCCCCCCCCCCCCCCCCCCCCCCCCCCCCCCCCCCCCCCCCCCCCCCCCCCCCCCCCCCCCCCCCCCCCCCCCCCCCCCCCCCCCCCCCCCCCCCCCCCCCCCCCCCCCCCCCCCCCCCCCCCCCCCCCCCCCCCCCCCCCCCTGCAGCCTTCTCTTTTTACTGCCCATAATGAGTTGTTAGACAACAATGTCTGAATCTTTTTCGTTCCCAGTGGTTCCCGAAGCAGTTCACTCAAGATTACCTCACAAAGTACATGATTGGTGGACACACAATGAAGGTTAAAGTATTTCATCCAGACTACAATGAGCATTGAGAAGTTGTAATGAAGACAGTGAAGGATGGACGGGCAGCCATCACAAGGGGTTGGCCTAGAGTCGTGCACGCATTACGCATGGAGGAGGGCACAATATGGGCATTCCGCTTCACCTTCTCTAGCAACCAGAATGTCTTTCGCCTCTCTCTTTACAGTCTTTAGTACAACTGTGGTTCATTATTCTTTACTTGGTGCTTCTGTAGTTCTTCAGTATATGTACCTGTGCATCGAATTATGCATTCGTGGTTGAACCTATATTTGTAATAAACATGGTTGGATATGAAATAAGTGATGTGCCTACTTTCAAATTCAAAACATGTGATTTTTAAATTAGGGATTAATTAGGGATTACACTGCACACGGTTTGCAAAAGTGAAACGTCTGCGATAGATGTGGAGATCAGAAATGTTTCTAAGATCCACTACGTGTGCGATCAATCTCCACTACACACACGACATCCTCTTGAAAACTGTTTGCGTTAGGCCACCTTGCGCAAACGTTTACCACATAAAAACTGTGTGTGATGGACAGCCTTTGACACACAGTTTCTTCTATGCACCATGTGTGATGCATTCAATAACGCAAATGATTAAATTGTTAATATCGTGTGCAATGGCAATGCTATCACAAATGATTTAACGGGAAAAATTGTGTGTGATGTACCTGTGAACGGAAACGTTTTCCTTGGAGCGACTGTGTGGGATGTACATATGAACGGAAACGTTTAGCGGGGACTGACTGTGTGGGATGTACTTGCGACCGGAAACAATTTCACCTGTATAATTGTATTTTTTAGCTCTACTGTACGTATTTCTGTATTTGAGCGCTCGTCGGTCACACACGACCTCATTTTGCCGAGTGTGTGTGCCAGGAGGGCATATCCCGGACGGTTTCTGGGTCGTGTGGGAAGGACCCCCCTATCGCCGTCACTCACTAGGCGACGGTTCCAAATGCCGTCGCGGAAAGGGGTTTAAAACCGTTTGTATAGCACCGACGCGTACCAGTGTGTGGCCACAATCATTTTTCTCGTCCTTGAACCTCAACGTCGAGAGGTGCCATGGCCATGACCGATGACGTGCAAGTAGCGTCAGTGACAAAAAGAAGGTGGATCCATGGAGTTTTTTTTCATAAAACGTCTTGCGTCTCCTGCGTACAGCCGTACATGTGTGTGGGTGTTCCGTGCATCCGGCAACAGGCAGATCGAAAATGATCCAGCTGCTTCTGGCCGTTCGACAAGATCGATCAGCCAGCTCATGCACCTATACTTGTGTTTCATGTTCTATCGATGAAAGCCATATGTAACGGTTGTTGCGCTTGGTCGATGTCACCATATGGATCCAAAGAAGTGCACGATCCCCATCCTATTTGTGTGGAGATGTTGTTGCCGGCGAGCCACCAGTGGAGACCACGGCGGCATGGCAGGGGAGGAGGCGCCATGTGGAGAGGACTGGGGAGCCCCGTCTAGCATGCACAGGTACGAAGCCTGAGCAACGGCGACACGGGTAGCGGCGAGTGGGAAATTGTGAGGAACTAGATGACACCCCGCAGCTGCGGGAATTGTAGCAAGAAAAAACTGGATATATTATACAAATGAAATATATATCATTTGAATATACTTGTTAACCATTAATATCCCAGCTTAAATAAAACCATTTCATAAAACTGAACAATGTACAACTTGCTAGAATAGAAAGATTACGTGTTTTTATACCAATGTTTGTCGGTGTTTCCACTCCCAGTGACTACTCAATCATCCGCTCAACCAAAACATCTGACACACAAAGAGCAAATAAAAAAACTAAAAATCAAATAGGCATTGGAAATTTCCTTGGGAGGTGGTGATGCTTCTTCTTAGTCACTTGCATAATATCACAATTATATTCATCCGGCGACAATATCAATCAGTCATCTGCATTAACAGGGAGGAGAGTGTTGGCACCTAAAAAGTAGAAAAAGAATAGTGTGCAAGAAGATGTGCATGATGGCAAGAACAGAAACATAACAGTTCAGGTTGTACCATGATTCTGCAAATTTATTCAACGTCTACTACATTTAGTAAAGGAAAATATTATGCAACAATTAGCGAGAAAAGTAAGAGTCAAAATGAAATATAAAGTAGTGAGCCAATTTGACTTCATAATACAATGCCATGCAAGGGAGAAAGCTCTTAAACTTAGCATAGTGATGAATATTGGTTCAATAACTGAACAAAGCATTCCATAAGCATATTATATGCATTCCTCTATTATGTTCCAATTAATATTTTAAAAATTATGGCTTCAAAAGTCAGGATAACTTGTTCCGAAATGAATGGCATGTACATTGTATGAAACAACTATGACAATGAAGAGATATTAGCAAAGTGAATCTTATGAATTCCGCAAAGCTAGACATAATTAGACTATTAGGTGTAGCACTGAAGCACTAAAAGAATAACAATCTGTTACGACCAGTCAAGCAGAAGATGTTCTTACATCTATATATTGGGAAAATAGCACTTGAGAGTTGAGAGCACAACCATAATTAGGAACTGCTAGACGATTCCATCAGATACTATTATTTTATCATCTTCCTTTGAGTGTTCACATGCCTATACTTGTCAACACTCTCGGGGGTGCAAATATGTTGAAGTAACTTATGACAATAAAACATCAGAATGATTGAGACTCAAATGCCGAATACAGAAAAAAGGAACGTGCAATCATCAAAATATTTCGATTACCCAGAGATACATTCAGCACACATCAGAGATTACAAATAGAAGGTTTGTTTAATGACAGAGAAGATCATTGATGCATACCATTAGAGAAGATTCGACCATTTTGTAAGGTAATTTCTTTAGGGGGCTTCTTTAACAATGCATGAAAAAATGCATCCAGCTAATAAAGCAGAGGAGTATGAGTTACATTCACTGGATGGTAGGCATCGCCTATCTCAAGGGGTACAATAATATGATTGACGCCACCTGCTAGACAAATCGGTTAGTCAACGACAAATCTACAAGTTGAAACTATGTTTTTGGATCTGGAGTGCTCTCTTCATGGCAGCAAAACATGGTTACGGTTGGCAGTGGCGGCGGCGCGGCGGTTGCGTGATGCGAGGGCGGCGACGACTTGGGGGGAGAAACGGGTCGGGGCGCCGGTATTTAAGGGGGGCAGGGGCAGCGGCGGCTTGGGGAAGGGCCAAGGAGAGGCGGCGCCGAGAGGCATCCGGATCGGGGACGACGCGGCGACGATGGCGTGCGGCGGCCGGTCTCCTGCTCGGGGAGGGAGACGGCGCGCGCTTGGGCCGGCTGGGCTCGGCGCGGCCCAGTTCGGTCGGCCCGAAATTTTATTAAAAAAACAGACAAAAATAAAATAAAACCAAAATAAAATAAACTATAACATAGGCATATTATATATCAAAATTTTCAGAAAAAGATTCTCTATCAAAAGGACATTTTTCTAGCGTCTAATAAAATCCACAAAAAATTAAATAAAGCAAAGAGTGCTACTGGTTTATTTAAAAACCAAATAAAATTATTTTAAAATACAAAAATAATTTCAAATTTATTTATCTCCATTTTTCTACTAGAGGGAATCATTTTACCCTATTTCCCATATATTTATTTTTGGAGAAAAATAATTTGAATAAAAACCAAATAACTCCAAATTGAAAATAATTTCAAAGGGATGTTAAGTTTGATTCTTTTAAACTTCCTACTCATATTTCATATGTTTTGAAGAAGTCATTTTATCTTCTCTCATGAAAAATCATTGAGTTGCTTAAAGTTTCTGAATTTGAAATAGTTCCAAATGAAATTCAAATATTTTCAACAACCCTTTTCATTTATTTAAATGGAAGAAGTCATGTCATCTTCTCTCTAGGGTTTTGTGATGAAATAAATTTGAATTCATGGAAATCATAAAGGCAAGGTGAAAGTTTTGGGAAAGTCCTTTTTTCCCTCTCATTTAACTTTCAAAAACTTTCAAATTTCACTCAATTTCACACAAGCAACCACACCACAATCAAACAATCAATCAAAACTATTTATTTTAATATAACATTCCAAAATTTAGAATTTTGGGATGTTGCAAACCTACCACCCTTAAAATGAATCTCGTCCTCGAGATTCGGAGAGGCTAGCAAGAAATAGGTTAGGTTCGGGGTCTTCTCAAAATCCATCGATCGTCACAAGGGTCTAGGGTGCTACCACCCTTAGAAGCATGGTTACGGTTCCACCAAAAACTCATATACTCCATCCCTATTGTTGACAGGGTCGGTCTTCTCAGATCCTCAGGAAAATTACTACTCTGGCTCTTCCGGTAGTGGCATAACCTTTCCCTCAATTCTTCTGTCCTTTCATCTTGGTAGGGTTCTTCTTAGATGACAGGTCTAGCGCCAATACTAAACAACTATCAATATCTCATGGTGGTCATCCAACAATTAGACTGGGTCCATGCAGAAAACGGGTCTGGGTTGAACCTCACCGTATGACCTACGATTGGCAACAGCTGCCTTGTACAAGGAAAATTGTCATACCATTCTAAGGTTTAAACAAGGTTTTGATCGTCGTCGCTCTACTATGTGTAAATCACTCAGATTTACCATCCCATATAGCAAAGCGAATAATAAGAGTAAGTCGGTATGGTGATCAATCCATCCCGCACCCAAATCATTACCTTGTATATGATTTAGTGAATCTCGCATTCTAACACTCGGTCATCCTCACAAGCATTGCAGAATTTCTCTTGTCGACAAACTAAGTTTGGATAACTCCATTGATTCTGCAATCCAAAACAAACATCTATTGTTCCTTCACAACTCTCAGGTTTTGCGTTACTCCTATAAGATCGTCTGTTGGTAAAGTCGTAACTTCTTCCAGGGTTTTTCCTTCAGCAAGTGTGTGCTTGCTTCTTGGCAGGTCCTGGGGCCTGTGGGTTATGGCCCATCTCATCACTTGTAAACCTTGAACTCTTCATCGGGGCAGCTGATCATTATTCAAACATCCAGCTTCCTAGCATTCTTAAATCCATCCAATTGTACTGTCTCCCTTCCTTCTATTGGTACCAAACTAAGACGTGATTACTCAGACTCATCATGGAGTTACAGTTGCTCCATATTACCAACATTATACCTCCTTTATATCCAATAGTACTTCCTCCCTTCATACTCTTGGGGTATCCCACATATTGAGATAAAACTCATACTTATTTTTGTCCGAAGTCCACTCCGTGGAATATCATTATCCTTTCCAGGGGTCAAGGGTCCTCACAGGGTACTACCACCCTTGGAATGCACAAATTCTTCCATAGACCATATTTCTCATATCCTCGAAAATGGTCAAAATCTTTCTTCATAGCGTAACTACTCATAAAATCCAAATCAGTACCAACAATGCTAACTTTATTGATTCTCAAATTATTACAATCTCCTGCATTTCTCATTACATGCCTCAACTCAACACCTCAATATAAAAGAAATGTTCTCACTACTACTACTATATTTTGCACAGACTCAACTATTTATCACAGGTCTCCTTCTCCTTGGGACAATCTCTGGCAAAGTGCCCTGCTTCATTACAGCAGAAACATATTACTTCTGACAAGTCTCGAGGTTTCCTTGTGATTACATAGCCTCCTTGGGTCCTCGGCTTCCTTTTTGGGCAACTGCTGAAGTAGTGCCCTGACTCCTTGCACCTGAAACAGGTGATATGACTCAGGTCCTTCCTGGAATCCAATCTATTTCTCTTCCTGGACTTTTTCGTTCCAATCAGGGCTTCTATTTCCTGTGGGTCATACTCTACTTCCTCTGTCGGGAATTCCACTAGATCCCCCTTCAGACAATTCTAGGAGATGTGTCCTTCTTCTCCACATGAATAACATGACTTGGTGCAGGGTTTGATTGGGTATTCTTCGGGTGTGTCCTCCACCTCTTCCTTCATCACAGGTTCTTCTAAATTTTCCATGAGGGCTCCTTTCATTATTTCTTTCTTCTGCTGGATGGTTCTTTGTACCATGGGGTAAATGTGACATTGAGCAGGGTAGTGGGTAGTCCCTTCACACAAGAAACAAGTAATCTGCCTAGTTAGGCATTCTTCAGCTGGGTGACTTTCTTCACAATGAGGGCATTCATCCTTGTATTCTTTATGGTTGTGTCCTATTTATCCACAGAGCTTGCATGCACAAGGTTTCTTCATATCATTTCCATAAGGCTTCAATATCTGGGACACAAGCCGAGACTTTAGTAGAGTCAACTTAACACTTCTTCCCAAGTGGTTACTCTTTGCCATCCATTGATGGTTTGGTACATCCTCCACCAAGTAGCAGCACCTCTTTCAAAGCATTGAAGAGCATGCTGGGCCATATCCTTTCCGGCTATAGTGTTATTCTTCATATGATCTTCCATGTTCTGAATCCATCGGTCTGTCTCCAATTGACTTATCAGTCCTGGAAATGTGAGTTCATCATCTCCATTCATCCTCTTTTGGTTCCAAGGGTTTTGGGGTGAGATAAGAGAGGTAGAGAGGGATACACACAATACAAACAATAGTTTTGAGAAGACTGATTTTATTTTGTGGCTGTCAGAAAAACAACAAACAAATGATAGCTCACAATCATCGCATCTAACGTAGGTATATAACAGGGGTTTGGTCTTCTAAAGGTCAACAAATCTTCAAATTCGCCAAACTCTTCAAGTCTTGTTCATGTCTCCGATGGCTTCTTCCGATTGTGCTTGTCCTTCTCAAGTTCTTTTGCCAGATCATCTCTGTTGATGTGAAGTCCCTCGTGACGTCCTTTAATATTCTGGAGTTGCGTTCCACACTTTTGGGTTTCAATATCCTTGGCATGAACCATGGTCCTACTATCCTTCAGTTCCTGATGAATCTCCAGTATCTCGAGGTTTTGCTCCTCCAGCTTGGCTACTTTCAGCTTCTGGGTCCTGAGTTCTTCACGAAATACTTCCTTGTCAAATATGGCTTCCTGAAGGTCCATCTTAAAATTCTTAATGTAATACTCCATATCCTGGCGATACACTAGCTAAGGCCAAAACTTCATCTTTTGATGATAGGTGCTCCATTAGCCCTTTCGTAACCCTATCCTTCCGAAGAAATGCATGCTCAACTCAGCACGGTGACAATAGCGTAAGAGGGCGATAACATCATGGATAGCCATGTTTATGCCCATGTCCTTGCCATGAGCTATCATTCCATAATTGATATCTCTTGCCTTACGGTTTTCTTGACAGAAACTTTGAGTTTTAACGCTCCATGTTCCGGTATTTCTCCGACACACCTTGATCTCGGGTATTGACAACTTCAATAGTCTGACCAGTTCCATAAGGGTAGCCTTCCTAGGTCATACCAAATCTGGAAATTCTTCAGAGCCTTCAAATTCTCCTAGTCTTCGGAGTCTTCAACCGTTGTAGTTTCCATTATTATAATGCACAGTAAAGTTCTCTTCATTCCGAAGTGATCTTAGTTGTCCGATATCTTGTACTTCTTAGAGTGGTCTCATCGGTCAAATCTTCGCGTGGTCAAAAGGGGAAAGGGGTATAGTCTAACTAAAAGGTAATATTTAATAAAGCTCAAAAAAGAAGAGAGGTAAAAGATCTTTTTGAAAATAAAGTTTTAGAGAAACCTTTCCTATGGGCTTGCCAGTTTCTAGGCGTCATGTCCTACAGTCAACATGTGCTCTGATACCATCTTGTAGCGACCCGACCTGAATGGATCAAGTCTCTGTGCTTATGTGTCATCCCTGGATCGGTATGCTAACACACACAGTACTTGAGGATTTATAACAGAGGTAAATCACATGTATAAAGTAACGCAAATACTATTACCTCC